>CAUYON010211600.1:0-27008 GCA_963573935.1 Arctocebus calabarensis
TTTATATAGTGATCAAGAAAATGCCATGAAGGCTAACTGTAACAGTACAATCAAAACATTTCTGAATGTATATGAATCGTGCCCTATGATTGCACCAATGTACAGAATTATGATTCAATAAAATTATAAAAAAAAAAAAAAACTCTTTTACAGTCAAAAAGCAACATGGAAGCAAAGCCCCCAAATAAGGGAGCACAAAGTGGATCCAACAGTAAAACCCCAGGCTTCTACTGTTGGAAAATTATCTGATGGGGTCATAATACAAGAAACAACCAAACAGCAATAGGGTTTTCATTAATAAAGAATATTCTTCAAAAACATTCTCAATCCAGCACTTGAACCGTAAAAGTCCACCTTATCAAAATGAAACAAAAAGTAGGAAAAGCCCCAAACCTCATGAATAACTATAGAAATAATTTTCTGTGAATAGACATACATCTTTAACACCTTTGAAGATCTATAAATATCCATTTTTTAAAAAGACAGTTGGTGATGAGTGTAGACTACTGATTTAATTTTAATACTTTACACACTAAATGAGAATGTTCAAGAGTCAGAATGGCAGCTCTCAGGGACAGAGGTTTCTACCATTCATCATCATAAACTAGATGTATTCTGGGCTGAAAGGACACCCAGGAGGTGAGCCCAGAGGATGGGACCCTTCCTACCTGTTCCCACAGCACCCTACACTTCCTCTACCATAACGGTCCTCAGCCATACAAAGCCTCTATCTTTAAGGCTACCCACCAGTACTAGAAAACTGGGGCTCACTTCATGGAATCCATGATTTTCCGAGAATCTTATCCCTCCTAACCTGCATATTTAACAAGGGCAACAACCGTAGCTCTCTTGCTTACTGGTGAGTCTTTAGACCCCACCATTATTTCTGACATAGGAAGAGTTTTGTCAATAAATATTTGTTAAATGAATGAATCAATGAGTTAAAGATACAAAACCTGACGAGAGAAAAAGAAGGCCAGCCTACAGAGAGGAATCTTTTCCCTTTATCTACTCTAATAAATGAGTTTACCACAGCTTATTGAGAAAACAGTTAGGACAGTCTTAAAAGGAAATGAGGGGCAAAAGAAACTTAAAATTATAGTTAAGATTCAGGAATGCACAGTTGAAAGATCAGATTAGCTTCACCCTTGTAGAACAGTCTCTGCCTAGAGTTTATAGCCACTTGTTAACAGAAGCAGTTGTGAAAAGACAAAAAAAAAAAAAAGAATTAACTGAGCAACTTTGAAATTGCTTATTAAATGCTACCTAAAAACTAGAATGAAATATACAAAGAAAATGTTAATTTCCTTATCTGTAATCAATTACATGTATTTTTATTAAACAACATCCTCAATCATAAATTGCACAAATGGAAAACTTAAATACAATTCATTGTTTCTCTCTTAAGAAAGAAAGTATGTATCTAATTTCAAGTGACATAGAAATGGGCTCTTATTATTCTTTACTCAAGTCTTTGATGTTATAAGAGTGCCTAAAGCAATAAAAAATGGCATATTCAGTAGTGAACTAATCATGCATACAATTTATACCATTCAAATATCTCTCCACTTAACACCAGAATGAATGGGACATATAAATTGATATAGAGATAGCTGAATCTTTAATTCTCTAATGATCGCTTTTGTGTTACAAATGTAATGTATGCCTTTATAAGTAATGTGAAACTGAAACATCATTTATAAAAATTAGAATTTTCTAAGGTCAAGGAAAATATTGCTGGACAAGTTAGATCAAATTCATAGCTGCTGATAAATAAGGCTCTGGCAAAATTAAACCCATTCACAGATGAAAAAATATCTAGAAAGATATCTCAAAGACATTGGCCTAATTATCTGAAAGATAAGAAAGCCCTTGGGTAAATGAAGTTTTTAAGGGTATTTTTGTATATTTTGTTTTTCTTTTGCTTGTTTCTTATTAAATAATCTCCTAAGAGGAGCTAATAGGGAAGGAGTTCTAATGGATATGGAGTTTCTTTCTTTCTTTTCTTTTCTTTTTTTTTTTTATAGAGACAGTCTCACTTTATCATCCTCAGTAGAGTGCTGTGGCATCACAGCTCACAGCAACCTCCAACTCTTGGGCTTAGGCAATTCTCTTGCCTCAGCCTCCCAAGTAGCTGGGACTACAGGTGCTTACTACAACACCCAGCTATTTTTTTGTTGCAGTTTTGCCAGGGCCAGGCTTGAACCCGCCACCCTCAGTATATGGGGCTGGGGCCCTACCCACTGAGCCACAGGAACCACCCCCTGGATATGGAGTTTCTTTGGGGATAATGAAAACATTCTTGAATTAGATGGTGGCATGCATACTTGTATGAAGGGCTAGGAAATTGATGTAAAAGGACAGCATGATTCAGGTTTTGTTTCTTTGCTTCTTCTCAGTTGCTATTGTTGGTTTAGTCAGACTCTGTACTTCAGTTAAAGTTGCCAACATTGACGCAGAGTTAACAGTATTTTATAATTCAACATTGCTTAATCAAAACGTCACCTTAGTCCATCACTGGTTACACATCACAAATCTAGGATTTATCTCAATTAAAAGTAAGTCTTTAGATTCCATGCAGAATCCTATAATGCTCTGCTCAAATTGAAAAAGACAGGGAAGGGAGTGCTATTTTTATATCTGTTGCTATATTCTATTTTTGCTGATAACCTTCCAGCTCAGTGATTTTCCCCTCTGAAGAATCATTAGAAGAGGTTACAAATGACACATTATTACATTACAGTATATCCTCCCTGCTCATAGGGCAATCTATTGCTGACTTTAAATACTAGCAGTGATACTTCCGCAAAAGGATTAACTGAAGAAAAATTAGCCATTCAAATTTTCAATCCTCTTTGACTAAAAATGATTAAAAGTACAACATCTTGGGTTATACTTAAAAGACTAAAATATTCTAAATTATTCATATCTAATAAAATAAATGCATTATGTGTTACCCTCATGGAAGTAAAGGACAAAAGTTATTTCAAAATCTGATTATCTGAAACTTAAGACATCAAACTATTTTATATGCTAAGACCCAAGAACCATTTCCTTCTGGACAGTTCAGGAGCATCCGTAATTGACTAACCTTGTCACATTACATCAGAGAGGCAGGAACATCGCCAACCACACTGCATTATTTTGTTCACCAACTTCCTCCCAAATGGAGTGCCGAGTTGTGATGTGATCATGATTCGTTAATAAATGTTACTCCAACCAAAACTTTATTATACAAAGGAAACTTTCAGATTCTCATCCCCTCTGTTTTGAAGCTAAACATTAAAGAACATAGGAGACTTTGACAAGCCTGACCAGTGCCATGAAATAGTCTACAATAATAATACAAGTAGATATTACCCATTATCAGTTAAAACTAGAGAAGGCTACATGTTGTTTTTTTTGTTTGTTTTGATTTCTTCACACATTTAAAAGAAAAGACACTGAAAATGTCTTCTTAACACTGGTGCTAAAATCACTTAATACAGTGTTTATATACAAGTAATTGCATGAGGGTGGAGTTTCCCATGAAACACAGGTATGTCTGATAACTTACTGGCTTTCCAACTTAGTAGGAACTCTAACACAGAATTTTTTTTTTTTTCAAAATCCCCAAAGGAGTTAATTTTGGCTGTTTAATTTGTCAAATGGAAGTGAACTGAGCTTTAATAGCAGAGCTGACCCCATGCTGAAGCAGTTTCAGACTGTTCAGAGGTTTATTATCTCCTCTCTCTGAAACCACACAGAAGGCAATAAAAAATAGGGCTTGTCCCATTCAAAACTGAGTCCTCATTATCCTTACAAACTTAAAATGAAAAGATAATGGAAAGTTAAAAAGGAAATCGATAAGAAAATGCAGATTTATCATTACCACGGGAAAGTATGACTCCTATAAATGAGTAAATCTCAATGAAGAATTCTGTATCTCAAAAGATTAAAAAATGGATGATAATGAATACAAATAGCCACAATAATTATTCAGCATTTGTACGACTCTGTTTCACAAAGAGAAAAAGAGCCCCACCAGAGTTTTAGAAAAACTTTATTTAAATTCAGCCATTATCGTTTTCCCGTCTACAATTTTACTGCCTTGTATTTTATCAAAAAGTGAATAAAAGATTATATCTCCACAACCTTTTAGCTTAAATTTATTCATAATTTTCTTTTAGAGTGTGAAAAATTTGAACAGTACAATTTACAGCATGCAAATTAGTAGAGATTTAGTATTCGATAAAAATAAGCTTAAGCAAAATTGTTGCTATATGCATGTCCATATATGACCTCTGACTGTTCTGTTACAATAAAACAAAGCTTGGCTTATGCAGATATCGGAGGCATTAACTTCTCAAGGAAAGAACAGATGGATGCAATTTTATTTGTAGTAAAAAATCTATTAGCCTACTCATTTCAAAGATTTTTTACAGTGAGACTGCGGCTTGACAATTTCTCCTACAATAACAAAACTTGCTAAGAAACCTTAAAGTAAGAAACGCTGATTATAAATCCAAAATATTAACATTATACTAAAGCTTTATTGGCTTTCGAATTTCATAAGGAGGAGGGAAGATCAGATTCTCATAGAAAACAGTTTAGAAAGAAGGGAAAGAAGGGAGGGATAGAAAGAGAAGATGAGGAAGAGAAGTGTGAGTGAGAGAAGCCCTGCCCCTATTCCTTCTAAGCAAGCTCAGAGATGTAAAATGGTACCAGTCAAGTAACAGCAACCGAAAAGAACCAATTAAAAGGCCTGTGGTAGAACTGACACAAAGCAGTTTCTTTCTCTTCACTCTCTCTTTCTGTCTCCACACCTCCATCTGGGTCTCTCTTCCTCCCTCTTTTTCCTAGTCTTTGCACTTGGGATTGTTATGACCGTAATAACACATTGTCATGACCTGAAGCCACAGAAATCCAAGGTTGCAAACCTAAGAAAGAAATCAATGGAGAGGAATTACAGCTGAAGGTTAGATCTTGGTTTTCAACTCATCCAATGCTGAGTCCAGCTATGCCTAAAGATAGCCTTGCTACTTTTTCTGTGAACCAAGAAATTATTTTGATGCTTGAGAAATTTGGGTAGTGTTCTCCAGTTGCTACAAAATGAGTTCTAAGTGATACAGCTGTATTTTCCAGCCTGAACTCTAGAGGCTCAGACCTTCTCATAGTGTAATCTGCTGGCGAGAGAACATGAACTCTAACAAGCTTGGGACCATGGTGCCACCCCATTTGTCTCATTCTTTTACATATTCTTCACCTGAAGAACTCAACTTCTCCTTGGAATGCAATATAGTCAATTTACCATTCGGGCTTACAATGTCAAAGCATATCTTTAAATTATTATTGATAGCACCAATGTGGCAAGAGTGAGCACTAACTCTACCCACAGTTAGCCTGCATAGATCCTCTCCACGAGGCACCGATCATCCCACAGTATTGATGACTTCATCCAAGAAAGTTTCATCAGGTGCTCTGAATTAGTTTGAGAGAGCTGATTCTTTTGTTCCCAAAATAACACTGTATTTTATAGCTGAGTATTTGGGTACACACAAAATAAGAAAAAAATTTCAGAATAACATCACGTTATTTTTCAAAGGTTTTCTTTTCATCTTTCAAAGATGATGATTCCTTTCTATTTTGTGTATTCCTAAATGTTACAAAATGTAACATTAAAATATAAACAATATATGTGTAATTATAAAAAATGAAACTACGTAGAAATAAATTTTAGTGATTTTTAACATTTCAAAACCAATATTTAAACATTACTCTATGTGTTGATTCAACCAGTGCCTCCTGAATACATGCTTTGTACCAAGACTGATATATTTATTTCATCAAAATTTCCTATCTTGCTTTTTTTTTTTTGTCTGACATCTTTGCAAGTCCGCTATAGTGGCAACCCCCCTCTGACCTTTGCAACCCCACCCAAGGAAGACAAAAAGAAAGATGCTGGAAATTCAGCGAAGAAATACAAAGACTCAGGGAAGAAATCTGGGAGCAAGACCAAAAAGAAGTGGCCCAAAGGCAAAGTTCAGGACAAGCTCAACAATCCCGTCTATTTGACAAAGACATATATGATAAACTCTGTAAGGAAGTTCCCAACTATAAGCCTAAAATCCCAGCTGTGGTCTCCAAGAGACTGAAGATTCAAGGTCCTATAGCCAGGGCAGTCCTTTAGATGTTCTTTAGTAAAGGATTTCTCAAGTTGGTTTCAAAGCACAGAACTCAAGTAACTGGCATCAGAAATACCAAGGGTGGTGATACCCCCACTGCTGGAGAAAATGCATGAACAGATCCAACCAACTGTGTATTTGGAAAAATAAAACTTCATTGAAAAAAAAGTTTCCTGTCTTGATTTTAAATTGGCTTTGAATCTGCTTTCTTTCTTTTACATAGACACTTTAGAAAAAATTTTGTGTTCCATGTTTTCAAATTGTAATGGTATAGACAACATTTGGAATTGAAGGAACTTGATTTCCCCAACATCACTGGGAAAATTTGATCATTTACACATATTGATTTATCTGTTTATTTTTATCCCATTGAAATAATAAACGTATAGTCATATACTCATATGGCAGTCACTTTAATTTTGAATTTAAAATTCAAACAAATAAAACCATTAAAGAGATAAGTATAAATGGCAAAAGAAAAAAAGTAAGCACAAATTAGTCTAAAGAACTAAAGGATCAATTTTCCCAAACAAACAAAAAAAATATGCTTTTCTCAATTCATTGAACATGTACTGGATAAGAGGAGCAGGTTTGCCACAAAGCTAATCATGTATACATAGGCCTATTCCAATAATTTTTAATTATTTTTTTCTTCAAAATATTTCCAAAATTATATAACTTCAAACCTCCAAACAACTCGGACTGGTCTTGTCTATTAGATAAATGATGAAAATAATGACCATCAGTTCTCCTAACCATGTCCTAAAAACAACACATTATTTGAGATGTTCCTTTCAAAATATTATCTGAGCAGATTTACTGACATTTAGCTACTCCAGGTCTGTAAGGTAGCCCCCTTTTAATTCATTTTTTTAAAGCCTCTGGATTAATCTGTGAAGAAAAGTATTGCCTCGATATTTTCTTAGAAGATTCCTTTGACCCTGGATCTCAACATAGTAAAGAAGAAAGAATTTTGCAAGCTGATAATCTACTGAGTCTGACATATGAAGTATAAAGATAGTTATTATTTCCAAAAGAGAATTGTGCTATACATATGTATATATATGTATTTAAGCCTTAAAAAACAACTGCATTTTTCACACTTTTGATGTATAATACATATATATATAAAACATAAAATAACAGTAATTTCATTTCATTATTCGCCAATGTGTGAAGTGCTGGAAATATGTTATTTCACTTATTCCTTACAACAAGCCTTTGGGATAGACATCAATATGAGCCCCACTCTAAAGATAAGGAAATTGATACACAGCATGCTAAGAAACTCAATTTTTATGCACGGTATGTAGTGCACACACACATACACACAAGGGGTCTGACAATCCTAGAAAAAGTGCTACATCCCTCATTGCTCAATATCACTGTGGTCAGCTTTGACGTTCTCCCCTTGGGAAGCTATGTACTGACGTCAGCATCTTGTCCTCCCTTCAAAGGAATTGTTGAACTCTTTTTCTGGAATGACCATCAGAGCTATCATCATACAAGGTCTAACAATTAAGTTTGCAAACTTTCCCCTGCTCGCTTATGTCAGTAGCACTGTACAAACAACTCAGTAAGGTTTCATAACCTTGGTACATCAGGTTTGTGCTGACATGTGGGGGTATCTTGAATGAGTGGAGCTCATTGTTGTTATGTGGTTTCATGTGACATACAATGATAGCTTTGATAGATATTCCCAAAAAAGAGTTCAAAAAATTGCTTTGAAGGGTGAACTAGGCACTGAACTAGGTGAACTAGGCACCTTCATTGGTGCATAGCTTCCCAAGGGAAGTACTTTGAAGGCAACTGTAGTGATATTCAACGAGATATATAAGCAATTATTCAAGGATGAGTTCATTAACTTAATTGTCAGACCACATGCACGTGTGTGTGTGTGTGTGTGTGTGTGTGTAGCAACATACATATGTTACCATATGCAATGGACAGAATCATATCTGGTTATTTTAGAATTTGCTGGTAGAAATTACTATTAAAAATTTCAAATAATTAACATAACACTCATTACCTTACTTTCATTAAACTCTAAAAATCACAGAGGAAAATATCAGAAAGAAAACTTAAATGAAGTATTTTATATCTAATATAATTCAGAGAGGTTTTCAAATCTATAATTACAAAACACTTATGAAGACAATATTTAGTTGAATGTGACGTTTATTCCCATATTACCTCACAAATATATTTCTTTACAAAAAGAAAAAAAAAAAGAAAAGAAAAAACCCTGAAGTCAGCTATATTCTTTTTTAATTATGTAATATTGGCAAATAAATACTAATCAGTAAGTTAGAAAATCATTATTGCCCTGGCCATGGGCTATATCCTGCACTGGTCTGTAATTGAAAGTTAAATTTTTGTAATTTGATATATAAATGAGAACATTATTAAATACAATGAGGTGTGTATGAATTCTCAAAATTAAATAATGCTTCAATCTAGATTTAATTTATAAAAAAAAATGAAAAGTAAAGACAAATCACTAACATACAATTATAAGGAGTAAATAAAATTCTAGAAAAATGACAAAATGTCACACTGAAGTAAACCAAGCCCAAATACAACTTGAAAAAATAAAGCCAACTTCTCTCTTGGGCTTTAGGTGAAAGGCATATTGCTTCTAACATAAAAGGACAACATTCAGGGAAACTTCTCTAACAAGTGGTAGGTAAGTCACTACTTCCAAAAACAGGCTCATGAAACTTACTTGTCAGTAACACTCAGTCATGTTAGGAACTATCTTAGGAAAGGTGCCTGCTGAAAGATCAGCAAACACTTCCAAAGGTTCAAAAAATAATATACCGTGCCTCAAAAATCCATGAATCAAGGCCAGCATGCTTAACTATACAATATATTTGACAAATACTTGTTAAAAGTATGTTAGAAAAGAGAGCCAGTGTTCTCTTTAAAAAAGGAGGCATGGAGGCTTGCTATGTCCCATTACTCAAGGTGAGTGTCTATTTCTACCATGTAAATTGTGGCTTAGAATAACAACCCTTTTATTTGTTCATGATGGATAGCTCAGCGATTTGGGCTGGCCTCAGCTGGGTGGTTCTGCTGGTCTCAACTGGGAATACTCAGTCTGCACAAATAACTTGGAGGAATGAGAGGTAAGAGGAAGGTGGAGCCTGCTGGGACAAACCCCAGGGTGTGAATGATGGCAGAGTGGCCTCTGAGTTCTATCCCATCCTAACACTGCAGTTTGCTCTGATTCTTCTGAACCAGCCAAAGCGCTACAAGGGCCATTTGTTTTATTAATCACATGCGGCATACCTGCCAATTCCATGGCTTGAGAGTCCCTTTTGCAGATGGAATTGGGAATTAAAGAGAGTAAAACACCCCAAATAGCACAGTCTAGTATATCGAAATGATTTAGTATATACTTACATCCCAGACTCAGGAGACAAATACTATCCCATTAAAAACAGCTACAGAATCATCCCCCTAATAGATAACCATAAACCCTTTTCATAAACTTACAGATATAATCCATGGAAATACGCACAAAGTACCATAAAAGCACATGATAAGGCTCGGCCCCTGTGGCTCAACAGGCTAAGGCGCCAACCACGTATACCTAAGCTGGCGGGTTCGAATCCAGCCCAGGCTGCCAAACAACAATGACAGCTGCAACCAAAAAATGGCCGGGCATTGTGGGCGCCTATAGTCCCAGCTACTTGGGAGGCAGAGGCAGGAGACTCGCTTGAGCCCAGGAACTGGAGGTTGCTGTGAGCTGTGATGCCAAAGCACTCTACCTAGGGTGATAGCTTGAGGCTCTGTTTAAAAAAAAAAAAAAAAAAGCACATGATAAATTAAAAATATAATGTATATTCCTAGGATGCTCATCATCATCGTTAAAGGTAGCTAAAAACCCATTTACATAATAATAAAACAGCTGTCTGAGGTAGAAATAAAGGGAAATTTCCTAGGCAAAGTGGGCACACTGTCTTCTTTAGAGTAAAAAATATTTAGATTTGAATTCTAGCCCTATTGTCTATTCGTTGTATAATCGCAGACAAGCCAGTTAACAGCCTTGAACTTCAATAAACTCCTCTATAAAATGAAGATAATCATGAGTAACTGAACTGTAGGGTTACTGCCAAGAAATAGAGAAAGCTAAAAAGGAACCATACCAGGAAAAAAGCACCTCAGAAAATAATGCAAATGGTGAGCTGATAATCTTAATCATCTAATAGATACTATCCAAAAGACAGGAGATCTTTTAGTACTTTCCACATAAAATACGTAGGCCAAAGTCTCAAGTGCTTTACTCAGAGGATGAGGCCTTACAGTTTTACTCAGCCTCAGGCTCTTAGTGTCACTACATAGCTAACAAAGCAATCTTGTTGCTTTGTTAATAAGTTCCTATCGGTGAGTTACAAAGGAAAGCAGGTTCACTGACGAAAGCAAGGAAGATTAAAAAAAACAGCAAAAATAGAAAAAAGGAAGGAGCATAACCATAAACTGCTTTAAACATGAAATGATTTGGTTCTTTAGAGCATTCTTCTCCAATCACTGACATATATAATAAAGGCATTATTAAGAAAAACTTAACTATATCTAGACTTGGTATGTCAGTCATGAAAATTATTTGCATCCTCATTACTTATAAAACTTCTAATTATCATTTTTAAACATGCTGCCAAAAAAGAATAATATTTAAGATTAAGGATAATGTTGACAAACGAAGGCTCATTCTGCAAGGAAGGCAGCTAACGGAAGTTCAACTGTCATTTCCTTCTGTATTCAAATTATTTTTTCCCACTGTAAGAAATTAGATAACTTCATAAAGATGATGGGGAAACTGCAAGAAGCCTAATCATCAATCTTACTAAATGATGGAGAAGGCAACAGAAATTAACTTAGTAAATATTCTAGGAATCAATCTCATCTGGGCACAAAGGTGTAAAAATGTCATCAGGACTGATTCAGGACCAGGGCTGCAATTTAAAGGAATGTTTGTTTCCCATTCTTCATCACAAATTTTCCAGAGTGGCATTTATGTCATTTTGACTCTTGGGACTCAAAGTAGAAATGGTTAGCTGAGTGTATGCATTGAATGTCAAATAAATGTTTGTGAAAGGATCTAAAGAATGGCATGAGTCATTCCAGTCTAGATCAGAGAGTCCACTGATGCATCCAGAAAATCACTTTAGGATGAAACTTCATTGTTCTCATCTTGCTCCATTTCAGTCTTTTTCTTATTTACAATGAAGGACAACATTAAAAAGTATGTCACTTTTCTCTCACAATGTAGTAGAAAAGCATTAAGTCATTTGGTCATTATGAGTAAATCATATGATCTGAATTTTGAGAAAGTGGTCTCAAGTATCTTTATTAATGTCTAGGCTCAGAATATCAAATATTTTTAATTAAGTGACCAGTAACAGCATCTTGAAGAGGAATTTGTGAAGAATTCCAATGTTCTATTTGAGCTCATCAAGAAAGAAGTCATCGATCAGAATGTAACAGCTAACATGAGTGCAAGATGGAAGGTTACAGACTGAAACTCCTTTCCAAGGAAACAATGGCCGGCTCAACTATAGGTTAGTAAAAGGGCATGAGTTGTTGACTTTGGTTCTACACTTCCAGTGAAAGTGGGGCAAACAAACCAGAATCTGTCCAGAAGAGAGGGCAGTGATGAAGACTAATTAATGAGAGCTAAAATTTGTTGAGCACAAAAGGTAACAGGGATTTGAGATCATGACTTATAGAAAACTGACCCAAACCAGTTTCTGTCCAGGATGTGTTTAATCATAAGCAGAACCATGGTGTGCGGGGATCTCAAAAACTCAGTTCACATATTTGAAATACTATTACTAGGAATTACACTTATTGTGTGTTTCCTTCTCCCATGTAAAAACTGATTGGACACTATAGGCCAGGGATGGTGGTGTGCACCTTTAGGCCCAGCTATTCCAGAGGCTGAAGCAGAGGGATCACTGGGGCCCAGGAGTTCCAGTTTGCAGTGTACTATAATGACTGCACCTGTGAATAGGTATTGAATTCCACAACAGACAATGCAGGTTGACCTTGCTTCTAAAAGTGAAAAAAGGGAGGGATGTAGGAAGAGAGGAGAGAAAAAAGATATGGAAGGAAGGAAAGGAGGGAGGAAATTACAGAATGCCAGAGTTTTGGCTCAACCCCAAAGACAAAATTGTGGTATGTATAGATAAATGGAATTATCCACTTTAGATGGATTGATTTTTGGAATCACAGAAGATACCCAAGCTTAGTCAAGTTGATTGCTTGGTAGAGATGCGTCAGAGAAATTTTAAGATCGAATATATGTCAGGATGTTGAGAGGACATAAAGCTTTCACAAATTCCATGTCCATCAGACGTTTAAATAACTTTAAATTTGAATGCCTTTCGGCGAGTCATGCACCCTCCAGTTTATCAGAGATCCCACAGCCTATGTTTTCTTAAACCCAGCCAGATCAGCCTATGTCCTGTCTTCTGCCTGGTTTTTGAAGTCACTGAACTATGACACTTGGTGTGGATAAGCTTTAGCATTCCTTGAAATGCCAAGGTTCTATGATCCCAACCATAGACTTTGAAGGAATACAATTATCACTTCCTCTAGAATTTCTTTCTTCACACTCATGATAGGTAAATAATGAGGAGGCAATGATGATGATGGTGACAATGATAAGAACAGTAAGTGCCTACTGCACAGTATCACCAAAATCTCCAGACAGCTCTACCCACCAGGTCATATTAGTGGCCTCATTCACGAAACTCAGCAAGGTTCAAAGACTTTGTCTGAGGTTTCACAGGGCAATACGGATATGTGGAAACCCAAAGTTCACCTTTCCAATTACTTCATAACACTAGCCCCTAAAAAACACAGCCATGATATCTTCGATATCTTCCTAATTTCTTTTCTTTCCCCTACTGCAAAGCATAAGACATGAAAATAGAATTTGAAAAGTCAGATTATAAAATACTTCCAAACCTATGGATCTGTTTATGTCATTCATGTTACAAAGAAAATAAGTTCCCTGAGGTCAGCACCATGCCTCGTTACATGCTATTCAAGTTGCTGAGATTTGAACAGTCAATACATGGCAAGTATGCTAACATAACTTATATAAATAACCTCAAATTTTAAATTTAACATTGGGTTTAATTCCATTGAACGTGGCATTTCAAATTAAAATGTCTGTGACTCTTAGTGATATCAGAATGTGTATTCATGTGGAGTAAAATTATCCATTACTCAATGTAGTGTTCACTGTTCCCATATAATCGTACAGACTTTAACGCTCCTACACAAAAGCCGGAATACGATAAAAACATCCCACAGAAATCATTCAACATTCACATTGTGGGGAAAAATAACAAAAATTAAAACTAATGAAGAAGAAAAATATTACAACCTATAATTTTAAAGCACATAAGAGAAAGATAGGTGTCATGGTGACCTGCCAGTAAGGCTCCACCAGTAAGTCATTGTAATGCAAATATCATATAATTTTGGAGGTGACACTACTTAGACCCATGAAAAACCTATTTCAAGACAAGAAATGAGAAATTAAAATAGAGAATACAACTAAAGTGTGCCCTGCAAGGTTCTTCAGCACTTCCTCAAAAAAGCTGCACAGGGTAAAGTGAAAATAGATTATGACAAACAGCACCTTGTTGATTTCCACCTCTGATTAAATTCATCATTTCTGATTGAGTGCATATCAGGCTAATTGGCTGTCTTTCATCCTTTCTGCAATAAATTAGAAACTTCTCTGAGAGTCTGTTAAAAGTACCCTATTACCTTAATCATTTATCTTATTACTTCTCTTCTAGAATTATTTATGTTGTAAAATCAAAAACAGGTTCAAAAGTCTATCAAAAATCTTCAGTTGTTCTTCATAAGGTTTATATTACAAATTTCAAAATATTTCATCAGAAGATTTTTTTAAGACAATAGAGTATACATGTGCCCCCATAAAGAAATGGAAGAACAGTATAAGCTTTAAGATGTGACAGCATTCTTTTATATATATATAACATATATATATATATATATATATATAAGATAAACATGTGTGTGGAATATATATAAATATATATAATATATATTATATATACATATATAAAATGCATATATAATTTTCTAAGAAGACCCAATTGGGTCAATTGGCGTTTCCCTCCCACTGTGGCCATACAATAAACATTGGCTATCAAACTCAATTTCTGAGAAATATTACAATGTAGTTTGTAGTTTAATAAAGCTCTTCATGGAGTTTACTCGACATCAGTAAAATGACAGCACGTTTAAATAGCCATACAATTTCATTGTAATTTTCATTCACTCATTAACCACTTTCCTAATTAGGATTAAATGTTATAGTTCAGTAAGAATCGCTTTGTCAGAACAGTACCTATGAAAACACTACAATGAAAAAGCTCAAAAGTAGCATTAGCTATCTCTGAATTAAAGTATTGTATTTCTCTCTACCATTATATGAAACTAGGGTTTTCATAATAACATACAATTTATGTCGATGGAGCATAATGAAGATGGTTCACCTCTAAACCAGAATAGCTTCAATAATTATAAATATAATACTTCTTCATTTCACCATGCACACACCATGTAATGGGCAAATTATGCTGCCTTAAGTTCTAAATCATCCTCAGTGATTGAAGGATGCCACAGGAATGAAAATGTGGGCTGTAGAAATAGGAGGAGAAGTCTCACTCTCAGGTTCATGGAAAGCAGAGTATGCACCTGTATGTCACTGAATGATTTAGCAAAATGATGTTAGTCATGTCTGCTGGGGGTCATCCTCACATCTATGAGGCCTACATGTCTCTCTGTACTCTTCAATAAAACATAAATCTTAGAACTGATTATACTTTACACAAACTAGGAAGGTAATGTCATTATGTTACATGTTTTAGTAAACATAAAATAAAAATCACTGGTATATGTAAATATGTTTGCCAGGGAGTTTCAAGCAGTTTTAGTTTTTTCTTCCAACCTCAAAATTGACAAAATTACATATTAGTAATCTTACTTATTATAAATGTACCTTTAAATAAATAATTGATTAGTTATCGTGCTGCATATATGTAGAAGCAGGAGCACTTTTTGATTTCGGCATCTGTACCACATGCAACAGCAATAATATCAGCAGAAAGTGAGATCCCAATTTTACCAGCAAGAAAACTCAGCAAAACTACCAAATCAAAAGTGCTTCAAGCAGCAAGAAGAAACTGGCTTACGGGGACAAAGGAAAATGATGGTCATTTATGAAACAATGAAAAGAGGATCTAACGTCTGATGGTCATTTAAACACCAATACCACAACTGGACGTGCAGTTAGCACCCAGGATCCGTTTAATGACACAACACAAAAATAAAAGAAGAGGGACGAAGGGTGGGAAAATCTACTACAATTCTTGCTATCCCCTCATGAGAAAAAGGAAAGAAATCCCCTTTGGCTGATATCAATCAGAGATGAATTGATGAATTCCCCCCAAACAAACAAGCACAGGAATCCCATATTTCAAACATGAAATGTGTAAATGAGTTTGTACATATACACATTACATGTTGGAGGGAAAGAAAGAGGTGTGTGAACAAAACACTCGTGTTGCTCAAGGTCATTCTCCTCTTAAAAAGACAAAGAGAAGAAAATAACTAAAACCACGACTCAAGGAACAAGAAATCAAGTGATCACATCTTTGCACCTCTCTGCGCATGTCTGCTTCCCCAGAAGTCCTATTGTTCCGCCTCTGCTAATAGTGACTTAAAAGAGTGCCTTTAAAGAAAATGGATTTTGCTGGGAAACTTCTTATAGTACCTAACAGTCTTAACTCATCGGTGAGACAGACCAGTGAGCCAAGCCAGTGAACCAGGCCAGCTCTAAGGACAATGCTTAACAAGGATAGTGGACTTGTACCTCCAAACTGACTGGTACCTCTCCATCCCCCTGGAAAAGGGAGAAGATCAAGGATGGCAGAGATCTTCATTCTTGGGAGGAACTTCTGTACATGAACCCCTGTGCTAGGAATTCTAATTATGACATTTAACCGAACTCAGATCTGCACCAATGAATGTCATTTTTAAGCACAAATCATGCCATCGTCTATGTTGAGGCTTTTAAACATTCATCATCCATGTTAGTGTATTTGTTTTGCCTTGTCTGAGAATGAGGGTGCAAAAGCAACACCTAGTCTGCTGGAATTGCTAGTGGGAAAAGGGCAGAAGACAGTGAAATGAGACGGGGGAGCTGGGGAAATACCTTATTTTCCAAGCACCTATCATCGCCAACATTCTTTCTTCCTTGGGCACACTCCAGGTAGGGATGAGTTATTTGTTAATAAATATTATGAATATGATATCTCTATTGCAACACTATTCTGGGGTTATTTGAGGGACAAAGGGTTATCCTTGTCAATCATTTAGAGCACACAAATGTCTGTCCAGGATGTTTCCAGTGTTAGGTGAAGTATAAATAAATTTGATAAAAGATATGTTAACAGATGTGATAAAAGGAAAAATCCTTTCTTAATTTCTCCCCAATTCTCGTGTTTTTAAATGTTTATTTATTTTTTAATTCAGGGAATGCCCCCCTTTTTTTGCTTAGTCTTCAGGGGCAGAGTCTGGTGGGCCTGCTTTCCTGGTAACGAGGAAGTTCCCTGTTGAAGTCTTCAGGAAGCTCATGTGTGGGAAGAGCGGCCCTCCCCTCCTCCTCCAAGTTTATCGGGCATGAGGTGGGGGAAGGAGATTAGCTGACTTCACAGCATGTTTCAGCTGGCGGCAAAAGGGTATAAATGACTCGATCAAATTCAGGAAAGCAAGAGAGAAAAACACAAGAAGAACAAATGGGAATCCAGGAAACACATCCTCGGCTTCAGGTTGTCAATCCTGAAGCATCACGCAGAATTTCAAAATTGATGCATTTTTATAGCCAGCTTATGGTCCGTGTTCTTGAATATTCATGGTGGGGGAGCGGATTCTGCAGGTGCAGGCTGGACATTACCGCCCTCCACACGCCTCTCCCATTCTTTCTCTTCTCATACCGGGCGGCCACCTCCGCCGGCACCAAAACGCCAGGGAGCCGGCTGAGCTCTCCTACCCCGCCCTGAGAAACTGTCAGAGCCAGCCTGGCAGCTGCAGTGGCAGAACCCAGCCCCCAAAGCCGGCTGCAAACACGGCCTTGTAGCACCACCAGCCTGCGAAGGCTGCAGCAGCAGCCTAGACCAGGCTCAGAGGAGGTGTTGGGGACGTCAGTCAGCTCGCAGGGACAAGGACAGCAGCTAATCGCCAGCTGGCCTGCAAATGCCATCATAAGGATATCTGCAGAAACGCAGCGAGTGGAGAAAAATCAAGCAGCACCCCTACCCTTCCCAAGGGGCTTCAGCAAAGAGGGAACCCACCCCCCACGCGCCCCGCCTGGCAGCCTCAGCCACCGCCTCCAGGGGCAGGTGCGCGGCGCTGGACCCGGCCAAACCCTCCACCGAAGGCAGCTGGGGGCGGGAGACAAACCAGCCCTCCTTAGCCGAATTATTCAGCCTGTCTTCACCGTGGAATAAAACATTGATGAGACTACTTTGGAAGTGCTTCATCTTGTTAATCCTAACGCCTTCTAAGAGAGAATGAAATTTTCTGAAGGAGTATGGATGCGGAGGTGACGGGAAAGGAAATGGGACAAATCAGTTGTGAGGGGAAGGGGCTTTGGAAGTTAACTAAATTTGTTCTATCTCAACTGCCCAGGGGAATCTCCATTTTAACATATCAGACCCCATATGTGAGTGAGGCGGTCACAAATCCAACCTGCTTTTTGTAAATCAAAGCACTAAAAAGAATTTTCAAAGCATACCTCTTACACAAAGACTAAAAAACAAAAACAAAAAACAAACAAACAAACAAACAAAACCGCACAAACAGGCTCTCCTCCGCAGTAGAGACAATACAGCAGGACGGTGCTGGGTGGTGGTGATGGTTTTAGCATCCATCTCCTGGGTATAAAAAGGACTTTTTTCATGGATTTATTTTTCAACATAAAAGGAAACCCTTGCAATTAAACACCATATCTCCACACACACATCCCTGACAAAGAATTCCTTTCCATGGGAAGCAAATCCCGAGAAAACTCCATTTAGGGTCAAAGTCTCCAGATGCGTAATTTACAACTAGTAAAAGGATCTGGCAAGCTTGTCCACAACAACAAACAACAAAAGAAAACCTGGCACCAGAAGTAAGAGAGGGGTCAAAACAATCTTTGGCTGAAATGAAGGGTGGAACAAAACACCCACTCTCGCTGCACGATCTGGACAGGGCTGGATACCAAATGGTTCATGGCAACCATAGTCTGAAGGAAACGGGAATTTTCATCTCTGGGCATCTTCAGACAGGTTAAACACGCCTAGCTCTTAAAAAAAAAATCCTCGGGGTGGAGCAGATCCCTATTCCCTCAGCTTTCACTACTGGGTAAAGTGCTCAGGTATAAATTTATCTTCCACCTACTAGAAATGGTATTACCACATTAGCAAGCAGGCGCCCGTGGATACTCAGCCCTTCCTAATGATTTTCAAAACATTAATAAGTAAAGTAGGCTGCAATGCAGATAAGACACTGAAAAGGAGGCGTTTGCTTGTTACCTGGTGTCTCTAGGGGAAAAGACGGTCGTAGGAAGACTTTCTGCCCGCAGGTACAATCCCGGCTAGGTGGCTCCAGGTGGCTTTCACGGTCGTACTCGGGGCTCCTTCGTCACTTCTCTGCCCTTTGCCATAGCTCAGCACGCGCATCCTAGAGAGTTGGAGAGGTAGCTCCTGCCACTGCCGCCGCTGCCCGCAGGTCGCGCTGGGTGGGGGATCCGTGGCGATCGCCCCATCAAACCCGCGGGGCCGGGGAACGGGCAGAGGCAGGGCGGCCACGCACGCACACTCGGAGACACGCACACTCGCACCCGGGCGCGCGCTCACTTGTACTCACACTTGCACACGCACACCCAGCTCCGCACGGGGAGGGACAGGCAAGGAGGGAACAGTGTCTTCTCACGGCTGGCTTTGAAGTCCACCAGACCGCGGGCAGCACAGAGAGCCTTCTCTCATAGCCAGTCAATCACGTTTCCTTCAAGTTCTCCTCCAACCCAAAGCCACGAAATTCAGGAGCCGTTGACATTTTGATGGGGAGGAGAAAGCCGGAAAAGAGCTGAGAAAGAGTCGAGATTTTGTTAAGCAGTTTGAAAAGCAATCCTCATTACCTTGCTAACGCAAACCAGCTGAAGGGCTGAACTTTTGGCTTCAAATGCTGTGGACTGAGACGCAAATATCTTTCTGGCCAAGACAGAAAGGTCTAGATGAGCAGAAACGAGAAAGCTGCAGGACCCCCTCTTGACCTTGCGATGTACCTGGAAGCAGGTTAATATCGGTGTTTTCCAAGCCTCTGGGTAAAGCGATCCACACACCTGGGTCCACAGCCCAACAGCCCCTCCGAATCCAGCCAGGAAAATAGGTCTGGGCGTCCTCCGCGTTCTTCGAGAACCCGGGCATGGAGGGGCATCGCCGGGTTAACACGTTTGCTTCTGGGCAGTTGGATAAAAGACAGTCAAATGCATCAGATAGACGCGCTCGTACCCACACGCGCGCGCGCACACACGCAGCTAGCTGGAAAGCGGCTTACAAAACCACCAGAGGGACGCCAAGATGACTGGAAAACGTATCCTGGATCTTTCCGGAAAACGGAAGGGCCAGCAGGGAGGTTACCAAAGTCTTTTCAAGTCTTTCAGTTCTTCCTCTCGATTGCTAGTGTGTGTATTTCCACGTTTCCTCGGTCTGCCCCACCCCCGTCCAGTTGCGCCTTTTCCCCTAATACAACCAACCTTGCAAAATGGATTATGTGGGTGGGCTGTTCCCACAGTCCAGAGCTCCCCCAAAGTCAAGAATCCTAAGGGCGCAGCCAGCTGTGAAAACATTCACATCCTCACGGGAAGGAGAAACACGCACAAACACACGCGCGCCCGGGCACACACACGCACACGCACACCCCGGCCCCGGCAGCTCCGCACGCGCTCACTGCTCCCCGCGCGCCGCTGCACAGCGCCCAGCCCGCCGGCGGCGCCAGGGCCAGTCCGCAGTTCAGGCGCTAGGCTGGGAACCCGGGTCCCGCGCAGTGGCAGCGTCTCGGGCGGGCCCCAGAGCCGGGCTCCCCACGGCGGCGCGTGCTGGCCCCGAAGAACGGCGCCCGGCTCTGCAGCATCGGGCGGCGGCGACGGCGGGCGCGCGGCCGTGAGCCCAGCCCTCGCCGCAGTGACGGGAGCGGCCGCGCCGCCCAGACCCCGAGAGTCAGGCGAGACCCGGGATGGGGCCGCGGAGCTGCCCTGAGCGCTCGCGCCTCCTCCCGGGACGCGTTCGGAACCTCATACCCGGGCGTGCGGAGTGCAACGGCAAAGCTCCGGGAAATCCCCAGGCCGGGGCGGCGCGGGGGCGTTGCAGGAAGGGGGAGGGGAGACGGAGGAAAGCCTGGAGTAGGAAGGGTAACTTTCAGGGGCACCCCCAGCTTCCTACGGAAGAGGAAGGTGCCGATCGCCCCCTGTCCTAATAAAGCGTCCCTGAGTCAGGCTGCGGCTGCATTAAAGGCAGCGCTGTCTGCTCTACCGCGCTGAAACATCCAAGGCGGGGAACTAGCGATGGGCTTCCAGGGTCCGCGCAGTCGTGGGTGGTGGTCTGCTCACTGATAGATGAGAGCGAATTCTGAAAAGAACATTTATATCTGGGGATCAAGTCCGGTCACCAGACGTTTATGTTGGCCACATTTTAATATGCCAAGGGCAGAAAGGGTGTTGTCATGAGCCAGGCGTGGCCTCTGAGGTCAACTGCGCAGGGGAAGGGTTGAAGCCTAAGACAGGTCAGAAGGGAGGAGAAGCCAGACTGGGCTGGCTCGGCCCCCCATAGAGAGGGCTCTGGCCTCGGCCTTCTGCTGGTTTTGCTGTAAACTCCGCGAGAACTCCCTAACACTATTCCCACTCTCCACAGCCGGTTAAATCCAGGCAAGGAAAGAAAAGGCTTGAGAAACCCCTGTGAGTGAACTCTCACGGTTCCCCTCCGCTGGAGCCCGGAAACGCGTTTGCTTCCATTTACCGGTTCACCAGCACGTGGCCTTTGGCCTCTGCACCTCCTTCCCCTTTCACCTATGATCCTGGCTGTCTCAGATACCACTGTGTCCCCAAAGGAATGCAAGAGTCAGGGGTTGCAAAGACAAGGCAGCTAATAAGGGCCTCTTCCTGGCCTACTTGGCAAAGGCTCCTGCTGGTGGCCTCCTTGGATAAGGCACTGTCTCTTTTTGCTAAGAAGAAAGCTTTAGTTCTCGGCTGCACACGCGAGCGAGCGTGCACTTGATCACATGCACGGGCTCACCCGAGCGCGCACACACGTGCACCCTTGCGTAAAGGAGACCCGCACAGACGCTTCTGTCCGGGAAGTGCCTTAGGTCGAAACTGTTCGCATCTCCTTTAGGAATCCACGCAAATGGAAAGGCCGCTGTGCTTTGGAGGATCACTGTTGGGGACAGCAGTTCCCGCTGCGTAGCCTCTCTCCAAGTCCGCAAGCGCCGCCAGGTCTGGGGCTCGGGGGTCTCCGCGGGAGCGCGGGAGGTACAGTATCCGAGTTCGAGGGCTGTGGGCTCGAACCCCGCGCAGCAAGAAGCCTGAGCAGCAATTCCCGGCACACTAAATAAAAGGAACACGGCGAAGAAACATGCCAGCGGACGACACTGGAGTCCAGAGGAGTCGCCACTAAAACCACTAGTGCTTTCCCTGTGGCTTTCTGTCCCCCGATGTAGAAAATTGGGTTTTCCAAGAAGTTCACAGGGAGAATGCGCAGCGAACTGAGGTCACGGACTTCCAGAGGCACGGGAAGAGAAAGCGCTTCCATCCTCGGTTCGCTTCAAACTTGCTTCTGGGACTCACTGGAGAGCGACGGAGTTCCACCAGCCAGGACTACAGACAGATCCGAGCGAGCACTTCCAAGTCCTTTAGGACGCAGGGGTGACTCTTTTTTCTTTCAGGATTGCCCCACTTGCCACCCTTTCCAGCTGAGCTGATAAGAACCACTAAAAGTCTAGGAGATAAGAATTTGCAGTCCCCTCTGGGGACCAAAGTACACAGAGAGACATTTGCATTGCTGAGCTGTATAACTTTCTCTCTCTCTCTCTCTCTCTCTCTCTCTCTCTCTCTCTCTCTCTCTCTCTCTCACTCTCTCTCTCTCCCCCTTACTTCCTCCCTCCCTTCCTTTTCCCTTACCCTTCCTTTATTTTCCTTTCCTGTTTTTCTTTTTTGAACAGACAGAGGCAGGGAGGGGAGACAGCCAGCTGTAGCAAGGGTTGAGAACATAGCAGAGTTCAAGTTCGAACAGCATCTGTTTTAGAAAAGCTCTCTCCTGCCTGTGTCTCCTCCACCCTCTCAATAAGTGTGTATGTATGTTTGAGAAAAATGAAATAAATGTTTCCTTAATGTGGAGAGGAATAGTGCATAACTTTTCAATGTTAATTCATGTTGAAATCCTACTAGGCTTAAAAAGCAAAAAAAAAAAAAAGCCCCTCTGTGTGGCCTTTCTGTGTGGCGTGGGTTACACGAAGTCTTTGAAAGCGTCTTCCTCTATTCCTCTATTTTATCTATCTCTAGGAGAAAAAAAGAAAATCTCTCCTAAAGCTGGATAACCTTTCACTCTCCAGACACATTATTTTTCTTTTCCTCCCTACCCAAGCTAATTATAATTTTCGAGCAGAGAGAAAGAAGAAAGCTTTGTTTTCTGTGATTGTCACTGGAAAGGGGCAAGACCTTAAGGAAGCAGGTGGGATATTTTTTCCCAAAGGGCACAAGAACATACGGTTCTTTTTATTTTATTGCTATACGGATGCCGGGAAGGAGCTCCAAAACTAGGAAGTTTCCAAGAAAAATTTCTAGTTTATTTATATATTTTTTTGTTGTTGATTTTAGCCAACTCTGAAGTTGGTATATTTTAAGAGTTTAAACACGCTCCTTGTAGGATACTATTTCCTTACATATTAAAATTTCTAAAGTATTTTTTCGTAAAAAAAAATTGATTCATTTTTTTTTCTCAGCAGAGTATCTGCCTTGATTTTCTTGATGTGTCCCCAGACTTACTGTTTGTGCCAAATCACTTTAAAAACCATCCCTTTCTCTTTCCCCAAGGTCATTTTTTCTACGGACCAACAGCTAAATGTTAGACTGCCAAGTTTCTCAAAATAAGACAGTATTTTAAAAAAAAGATTTTTTTAGTAATTTCAGATAGTTCATAGAAATGTGAATGTTTGGCAGTTAAAATGATATTTATAAAAATGCAACCTGAATTTTTGCTTACATTGTTATTTAGCATTTGTCCTTCTTCTAAGCTGGTAAGAAAATTATGATCTATTCTATTTAAAAATTGGTGTTAACCATTAGTTTACTTGCCTTATTTTTTTTTATTTATGGGAATTAAAAGACATAGTTAGTTCAGCTTCATTGAAAAATATTTCATTCTTTTGTTTCATGTCTACTTTAAGAAGCTTATTTTATGTTGGGAATGTCTTATCTCCAAATTTTCTGGATGATAATCACTATTGAGTTATAAGTCTTTCATTCTTTTATTAATGTAACGTAATAAGATATCTGTTAATTCAAAACTGGAAAAAGGTGGGAAGAAACACTACAACTCTCTGAATGAAGGCATATAATTTTTAAAAACTGATTTAAAAAACTGATTAAACAGAATAAATGAAGTCCAAATCTTTAAGTTTTCTTTATGCACTATCACAGATGTACCCCACATAGTCTGAAATTTAAAAAGAGGTCTGTTTGTCTTAGGAGCATGCCCTGGTGTTGTACTTGACCAGGAAGTCCTAGATTACAGTGCATTTTGGCAACTAAATCTTACCAATAACATGATTCAACTTACCTTCAAGCAGAGAATAGGTAAACAAATTTCTCACTGGGCCAAAAGCAAAAAAAACCTCAAATATATTTAGCACGTAATAATTTTTGAGTTACAGAAAACACTCTCTCTTGTTATCATTTCTTGCTTTTTATTCCCACTGGTTTGTATAAAACATTTATTTTATTTTCTTCTTGTACCTTTGTTATATGCGTTAACCTGTATGGATGGTTCATGGTCATGGTGTACTAAGAGCTCAAGGTCTGCCTAAGGAATATTGAAACTAGTACTAGAAACCCAAGATGTTACTGGATGGAAGTGGTCAATTTTTCTTTTTTACTAAGAAAAAAATGACATTAGAAACCCAAATTTTGACACACAATTTTTTTGAGAGATCATATCATAGTCAAGGACTTTCTGAGAGAGCTCAAAGATAAATGATTATTTCAGACATAAACTTGCTGTAGAGAAAGAATGGTTCTTAAACAATATTGAAAAGAGGAGGTAAATTGCACCATTCATTACTATCCATCTTTTTTTCCCCTTATTTACTTATATCCTGGTACAACTCCCCATATTTACCTGGTGTTTCCATTTAGTTACCCCAGAGCCCCAAAGTGCAATGTTCTGTCAAGGAACAACTAAGTCAGAGAAGAATGCTACATACTATGATTTCTTCTTGTCATCTGAACTCTCATATAGTGATACAAAGTGGATATAACTAAGCTTTCAGGGAAAAATTATATAAGACTAATTCAGACTAAACTGTGATTATCAGCTTGCCTACCTTGAGATAGGAAGGAAACTTAATTTCTAAAAAGTAGACTTTCCAGCAAAATGTGCTTAAATATATGGGCAGCAGACATATTTCATTCTTAACGTTGCATATTTGATTGAAGTATGGCAGTATTTTTTATACTTTTCTTTCTATATTTTTATAATGTTATGAAACAATTATTTACAACCTTTGAAGAAGCATTTAAAAAATCTCCTTGTGTGTATATATAAGTGTGTGTGTGTATTGTGTTTTCAATGATAAATTAGAAGTTATTGAGTAACAAACACAAGAAAGAGGATATAGTTTCCTAGTGTGAAGATAGAACATACTAAGTGGAAATGAGTTCAGAAGGTCAAGGACTCCATCTCATAATTTCCACACAATACTGAAACATTTTTCTAAATTGAAGCCAGTCATGAATTCATTATCTAAAAACAAAAAGTTGGAATGAGTTGGTTTATGAGCCCTGGTAAGTACACCAAATCATTTTAGATGTAAGTAATCACACAATTGAAAGTCAATGTACTTAACTTTTTCATTATATATTTAAAAAGAATGATGAAGAAATACATAACATAACTTTGCTTTTTTAGCTTTAGTTTTACAAATTCAGTTTTCTAAAGTTTATTTATGTACAAAATCTACCCCTGTATTTCAGGCAGGTGACCACAAGTTGGCAGTATTATGATACTCTCACATGCTTGAGACCACAGGACTGGGTTTACTTATAAGATAGAATTAGTCATTTCACAGTTATGATTTAATAAAAAATAAATAACAATAAAAAGGTAGATTTAGTTCTGAAACTTAATTTCAATTTATTTTATTAAAGATATATTTTCATGAAAACAAATGATATATGATAAGTTTTATCTACTTGAAAGCAGATAATTTCCTTTAGAACAATTATTTTCAAACATGGATTTCTAGACCATGATTAGGCAATTTGCCTTCTCATATCTCTTTACCAGTTATTTTCTCCTTTTTAGAGAAGAGACTGGGTAACTGTCACTTCTCTTACTCATATTTTGTAACTATACTCTTCCTAGTCCTTTAACTGACTGAAGTCTTTTCACTTCAATCTTTTGGGGCTAAAGTTCCATTGGATTTATTTAGTTCTTCGTGACTGTGACTTCTGTAATGAAAGAGATTCCTTTCTGTGCCTGTTTGCCCCCAAACTGCTCTTTCCACAAAGTGGCCTTCATTTATCTGCTTGCAGTTCTGTTCATCCCATGGAAATTTCTTGAATGCCTTGTTAAAGCCTGAGTTCTGCAATGGCAGATTGAAGAGAAGACTGACCGACTGACCATAATGCTCTGGCCTCTGTCCCTGTGATAGAGCTTGTCCTCCAGTAGTTGTAAGTAGACAAACAAGCAAGTCATTACATTATGATCTTGATTTTACTTCACCAACTACAATTTGTGATCAAGCTCAATTATGTTCTCTTGTGAGACCTCTAGAACCACTTTCTATTAACTCCTATAATAGTTTCTCTATTGCTCCACATTCATTCAAATTGCCTTGTGAGGTAGCCTGTGAAATGCCCAGCTAAAATCCTTTACTGCAGTACAAGATGAGGTGAGGGTATTACTCAATGAAGTTTGGAATAAACAGACCCAGGTTCGAATCTTGGTTCTGAGATACACTGTGTTACTCGAGGAAATCATTTGACTCTAGTCTGAATCCTTAGATTTTATGAGTATAAACAGGAAATTAGAATACATAGATTAGGGGGAGGTTGAGAGGTTTTCATAACTGTCTGTGTGAAGTACCTAATTGAAGAAAGTACACCATATATATTATTTCTGTTTCCTACCATTAGTCTGTTTCAAATCATATAATGAATAATTTCACCGAAGTATATTATTTTACGAATAACCTAGTTTCTCAAAATCTACTTTTTAATCAATAAAACTTGCTCATAAAATTTCCTAAGCTAGGCTCGGCACCTGTGGCTCAACGGGCTAAGGCGCCAGCCACATACACCTGAGCTAGCAGGTTCGAATCCAGCCTGGGATCACTAAACAACAATGATGGCAGCATCCAAAAAAATGGCCAGGCGTTGTGGGGGGTTACTGTGATCCCAGCTACTTGGGAGGTGGAGGCAAGAGACTCACTTGAGCCCAGGAATTGGAGGTTGCTGTGAGCTGTGATGTCACAACA
>CAUYON010211608.1:0-26192 GCA_963573935.1 Arctocebus calabarensis
GTAGTCCCAGCTACTTGGGAGGCGGAGGCAAGAGACTCGCTTGAGCCCAGGAATTGGAGGTTGCTGTGAGCTGTGATGCCATGGCACTCTACCCAGGGCGACAGCTTGAGGCTCTGTCTCAAAAAAAAAAAAAAAAAAAGACGTACTGTCTTACTCTTGCAGGTAAATGAGTGAAGCGGTTCCAGCAAAGTAAAACATCAACTTTGACCTATGTAGCTTCAAATTAATATCAGCAGAATGACTCAATAAATAGACAAGATTTATTATAGCAGTATGTTGTATAAAACCCAACAAAATGGACAAGAAGACTCCACAGCAACCTGTGCATCCAACCCCTTCTCCTCAGACTAATGGGAAGATCATTCACTTTCTGTCCAAATGAAGGAACTGATTTAATAAAGGAAAGGAATAAATAAATGGGCATGTCTCTGAATATGCAAAAAATAGGGACCAGTGATACAAACGTTTTTCTTTTTTTAAAATAATTTTATTAAATTGAAGAAACAAAGACCAGCCAAAGAAAAGCAAAGATGATTTATTCAGAGTTTGCTTATAGCAAGGGAGTTGGCCACTGTCACCTGCATTTTTGACAGAGACTCGAACACAGGCAGAGGAGTGGGAGAGCTTCATAGTAGACTACAGTGGACAAAAGGGAGGTTCCAGGATATGTCCTGATTGGTGGCCGCTGGGGGCAGCTAACTGGAAGCAGGGCATCCCACATGATCCACGAGGGATGCATATTTGGCTTTCTCTGGTCCTGAGTTGAAAATAGGGACTAAAAGTAGGGAAGCTGTCTGTTACTACAATAATCAAGTCTTGGCCATTTATTGCTGGGTAATCAATATTGCTGGGGTTGATGTTTACTTTAGTTTTCTGGATTGTTCCAAGAGATAGTGGTCTGACTTCTGTCAATGTGACTCATAGCAGGCTGGCATCCTGGGCTGTTAACTGTATTTATAAATAAGGGGGTTGTTTCCTGGGTAGGTTGGTACAGGTTGTGGGTCAGAGTTCTGTTTTTACATATGATCTGACCATTATCTGCTTGTACATCCAGTCTCTCAATATTAGCTAGAGGAAGATGTGAATTTTTAAAAATGGGAGCAGGGAAGGAATAAAGGCAGGCAGTACAGGACAGGGAGAGAACTGCCAGATGAGAGAGTGGAGCGGTATTGGAGAAGGGAGAACAGAGCTTTTGAAAAGAGCTTTTTGACAATCTGGCTTGGCATGGAGGCTCACAAGAGAATCATTAAGGCCAAGAGGTTGAGACCAGCCTAGGCAATAGCAAGAGCCTGTCTCTATTAAAAAAAGAAAGAGGCTCGGCGCCTGTGGCTCAATGGGCTAAGGCGCCAGCCACATACACCTGAGCTGGCAGGTTCGAATCCAGCCCAGCCTGCTAAACAACAATGGTGGCTGCAACCAAAAAAAAATGGCCAGGCATTGTGGCGGGCACCTATAGTCCCAGCTACTTGGGAGGTGGAGGCAAGAGACTCGCTTGAGCCCAGAAATTGGAGGTTGCTGTGAGCTGTGATGCCACAGCACTCTATCCAGGGTGACAGCTTGAGGCTCTATCTAAAAAATAATAATAATAAAATAAAATAAAGAAAGAAAGAAAGAAAATTAGCTGGGTGTCATGGCAGGTGCCTGTAGTCCCACCTACTCAGGAGGTTGAGGCAGGAAGATGGCTTGAACCCTAAAGTTTGAGGTTGCTGTGAGCTATAATGATGCCACTGTACTCTAGCCTGGAAGATAGAGAGAGGCCCTGTCTCAAAAACAAACAAACACAAGGCAATAATCCATAGTGGCCAGAGCAGAGGATGAGCAGTTACAAGTGACAGATGGAGAGAAGGGCCCTGACTGGAAGACCAGGGAGTTAAAATGTAGTGCTGAAGACCAGGGGGGAGCTGATGAGAGTTTTCAAACAGGGGTAACCAGGGCTCCGAGGTGTGATTTTAAAAGAAAAGCCTGGAGACAAGCCTAAAACACCAATCTAGCCATATTATCCTCCTGCTTAAAACTGAAATATTCTTTCTCTCCTTCCCATCCTTACTGTTTTTCTGATAAATGGATCTTCACCCCAAATTCAGCATTGCTTCCCTTGTGAAGCTTTTTGAGACTCTGGTTGAGTTAAATCAGTTTCTCTTTTGTGACCTTCAGGAATTTCCTGGTCTTCTAGTTAGAGCACCTATCTATTCCCTTTCCTGGATTATCTCTTTGGACTAAAGAGTTCTATTGAGAGGAGGAGTATGGTTTTTTTCATCCTTGCACTCCCACTTAACAAAGCTCCAGGAAAAAACAGATGCTCAAATGTCCATGTTGTGGCAGCTGTTGAGTGGGTCAGAGGACGCCTTGAAGAACGGAGAGACCGAATGCAAAGCAGGGGGGTGGGGACTGGAGGTGGTGGGGTGAACTAGGTAGCAGCAGTGGGGAGAGACACCTAGGACAGTGGCTCCTAAATCCTGGTCATCATCAAATCGCCTTAGAGGGGGTACCAGGCTACTTCTAGATGTTCTGATGCAGAATCTCTAGGAAGGAGACTCCAAATCTGAATTCATTTGCAAGTTGCTCTCGTGATTCTGAAACTCAGCCAACTTGGGAACCACTGACACAGGTAGGATAAAGGGGGATGGAAAGAGGAGACTGGGTCATAGACTCATTTTGCACAAAAATGTGATGCTATTGACTGAGGCGGTGCAGGTGTTGGGGAGGCATGGGGCTAAGGTGCTTTTGCACAATTTGGGTATGCGTTGCCCACCACACCCAGATGAAGATGTCTTTTTGGCATCTGGTAACTGGGAGAGCCATCTGTCACTTATGATCTTGAGAATTTGACATGTCAGTAAGAAAAAGACCATGTTCCCATACTCACTCTTTTTCTGTAGTTTAGTAGAAAGAGGTAAGTATTACTTTTACTTTCTAACTGATTTAACCAAACAATCAGTAGTGATAATCTAGAAACTGATGAGTGTATTTAATACACTGACTACAGTCCTGGAGTAATTGGCATTTGCACAGATGCTGTTTCCCACAAACAAATGCCTTAAAAGGAAGTAAAACAAGGATATCGCTGATAAAGATGTACTTTAAAGATGGTTATGTTTAAATTTCAGCGGATATTAGTAACTGACTTGAAAGTCTGTTTTTACAAACAAGACTGGATTCGTACATGGATATTCAACACTTCCCCCACACCTCAGAAGGACAAAAACATGGCTGCAAAAATATCTGACCTAATCGATTTTCAAATTAATCTGAAATCACTATTTGAAGTCAGGTTTAGTAAATATCGTGGGTCATTTCCCTGGGGGCACAGATATAAACCTGATCTAACAAAAAACAGAACAGAGCAATTTCTCTGGTGAATATAAATTTGCATTGGCCCTCATCTGGATAATTTACATAAAAATTGGACTTTCCTCTCTTGAGTTATCATTTTATAGTGGACATCTATAATGCTGTCTGCTGAGGCCCATTTCACTTGTCCTCATCTATGAGGCTACGGCAGGGGCTGCCTTGTTTCTACAGCACTCTATCCCATTGGCCAAAATTCACTGTCCATGATTCAGTACCCTGTCCCCCTGGGCTGCTGCCTGTCTCCCCCAGGCCATCTGCCCCTGGGTTCCAGCCTTACAGGCAGGTCTTCTCCAGTACCAGACAGCCTTGGAGTAAGCTGTGACAACAGTCATGTGACCTACCATTAAGAGAATCCCCGGCCCAGGACAACAATCAGTTGTTCACACCTGCATCTGTGCTTTGGGAGGCTGAGGCAGGAGGATCGCTGGAACCCAGGAGTTTTGAGGTTACAATGAGCTCTGATGGGGCCACTGCACTTCAGCCTGGGCAAATGAGCAAGACTTGTCTCTGAAAGAGAAAGAGAGATTATTTCAGCAGAGAATGAAGCCCTAAGAAGAAAATTAAGAAAAATCTTGATCCACTTGAGCCCTGTTCCAGTAGCCAAGCTGGCACCTGATTAGTTCATATCCTTTTAGAATCTGTGGTCCAAGATTAGCCTAATTGAGAGCAAACTGGATTTCTAGTTTCTTGAAACCAAGACTGCCAAGAGTATCATGTACTGTTTCATATAAATTCACTCTGCAAGTCAACCTCTGAGATCTTGACTTCCTTAAAAACAAAGAGCTGTGAAAGGAATGAGTAAGAAGAGATGGTCTGTTATGGGTTGACTAGTATCTCCCTCACCCCCCAAAAAAAGATAAACTGAAGTTGTAACCCCCAGGACCTCCGAATGTGGCCTTATATGGAGACAAGGTTGTTGCCGATAAAATGTGTTAAGATGGGATCACCCTGGAGTAGCGTGGGCCCTTTATCCAACATAACTGGTGTTTGTATAAGAAGAGAAGAGACACAGAGACAGAGAAACAGGGAGACAGCCACGTGACGACAGAGGCAGAGAGCGGAAGGACATGTCTGCAAGCCCAGGAGGACCAGGCTGCTGGTCAACGGCAGAAACTACCAGAGTCCGGGGAGGATTCTTCCCTGCCGAGTTCAGAGGGAACTTGACCTAAACTTTGATTCCAGGCTTCTGGCCTCCAGAACTGTGAGAAAACAGATGTCTGTTTTTTTAAGCCACCCAGTTTGTGGAACTATGTGGCAGCCCGGGGAATCCGATCGTCTCTAAGATACTTTCTATCTCTACATGGCTCTGCTTTGGGGCTCTTCTGTGGTTAAGAGGGGACGAAAAAACACCAAGCTGTTTTCCCTGGAGTATTCAGAAAATGAACGCCCAAAGCTGTTTTCCCTGGAGTATTCAGAAAATGAACGCCCAAAGGAAGGGGGCTGGAGGGCCAAGGAAGGGGAAGCAAGACCGTGAGATCGCAGACTTCAGCATGAGGCTCTGCACCCCACAGTGGTAGACACTTCAGCACGCCGCTCTGCACCCCACAGTGGTAGACACAGGCTGCCGACTAGGGGCTTGGCCAGGTGAGTACTTCCCACAGTGCCTGACACATAGCAGGTCCTCAGAAAAGGTCGCTTTTCTGGATATAGTATACGAAGGCGAGCCGAGGAAATAGATTCCCAAGAGGTTTGCTCTGAGCTTTGCTGCTGACTACACACCCCTTCCCAGTTCCCTGGGGCTTCCTTCCACCCCTTTTTTGGATTTCTGCCAAAGTGCAGGGTGAGAAGGCCTCTACTTTGAGAAACATTTATTCAGAATATCTTGTTCTACTTAATAACACAAATCTCACTTGGTTTGAATTGTGTTGTCTTACCCAGAGGCAAACTCAGGTAGCAGAAAATGAAAACAAACAAACAAAAAAACCATTTGGCCTCCACAGCTGCCACCTCTCACCCCAAAGGGGCAATTTCTCATACCTTTTCTGGTGTTTAGAGGCTGTGGGAGTGTGATCACAAGTAAATTTTCACACAGATGTAAGGTGAGAGTATAGTGGTTTACTGTCCTGTGAAGGAATCCTCAAATCCATGCCCTTTCATTTACTCTAAAACAAGATAACTGTATTTGCACAGGATAAATCTGGATGGTTCTGTAAATCTTAAAAATCTTAGTCCATGCTAACCAGAAGTCAGTGTGTCAAGAATACACAGGATCTCCAAAAATATCTGGAGACTCATTGGTAAAGGTATTTGCAGCTTGATTCTAAAAAATTACTTTTACCTATTTCCCAAATGACTAACAAACCAGTGTGTCAATTGATTTATTTGAACTTCTTTTAGAGATTGGATTAGTTTTCTGGGACTGCCATAAAAAAGCATCACAGACTTGAGTGGCTGAAACAACAGAAATTTATTTTCTCATAGCTGCAGAGGCTGGAAGTCCAAGGGCAAGGCGTTAGCAGGGTTGGTTTCTCCTTGGCTTGCAGAGGGCTATCTTCCGTGTGTGCATCCCTGGAGTCCGTGTGTGCCCAAATTGCCTCTTCTCACAAGGACACCAGCCAGAAGCCCATCCTAATGGCCTCTGTTAGCTTAATCTTTTCTTTAACAGCTGTCTTACACCATTTTCTGTTGCTATAACTGAACACCTGACCCTGGGTAATATATAAAGAAAAGACATTTATTTTTTACAGTTCTGGAGGCTGGGAAGTCTAAAACATGGCCTTGCATGAGGTGAGGGCCTCATGCTTCTTTATAACATGATGGAAGGCATCACAGCATGGGAGGGTGAGGTCTCTCTCTTTTTTTTTTTTTTTTTCTGAGACAGAGCCTCAAGATGTTACCCTGGGTAGAATGCTATGGCATCACAGCTCACAGCAACCTCGAATTCCTGGGCTCAAGCGAGTCTCTTGCCTCCGCCTCCCAAGTAGCTGGGACTACAGGCACAACACCCGGCCATTTTTTGGTTGCAGCCGTCATTGTTGTTTGGCGGGCCCTGGGGCTGGATTCTAACCTGCCAGCTCAGGTGTACGTGGCTGGCTCCTTAGCCCGTTGAGCCACAGGCGCCGAGCCAGGTCTCTCTTTTATAAAGCCACCAGGCCCAAGGTGACTTTACATAATCCTAATTACCTCCCAAAGGCCCCACCTCTTAATATTGTTAACAATGGGGATTAAATTTCAACATGAAGATGGGGTGTGGGGGCTCATGCCTGAAACCTAGCTCTGTAGGAGGCCCAGTAGGAGGATCCCTTGCGCTCAGGAGTTTGAGACCAGCTTGAGCAATAGTGAGACCCCATCTCTACTGAGAATAGAAACAGCTGGGGCTGGGCACAGTGGCTCACGCCTGTAATCCTTGCACTCTGGGAGGCTGAGGTGCTGGAGTGCTTGAGCTCAGGAGTTGAGACCCACCTGAACAAGAGCAAAACCCCGTCTCTACCTCTGGAGCAGAGCCACGTGGAGGTGAACTTTGGCCTCACTAGCCTATGCCCCAAATCAACCACAGTCCCCGAGATCTAGGGTCCGTAAGACCCGGCCGTCACCCCAAATTTGGTGAACCGTTGGGAGTTACTGGGTTTCACACCTGCACGCCTTTGCTCAGTTTGGTCACGCCACAGAGAACACCGTTCCCTTCACCTGATCTGCCTGAAAAGCACCTGTTCAAGCTTCATGATCCAATCACTTCCGCCTCCAATGAAGCCTTTTCCAACTTCTACTTTCACCAAAACTCCCTTCAAATACTCTTCTTGCTTTTTCTATACCTCACACATATCTACCAAATTAACAGTATGTGTTGTTTTTTTTTTTTCTTTCCCATATATAATTATTTCTGGTCTTGTCTGTAAACTCCTTTAGATCAGGGACTGTGTCATTCATTTCTATTTCCTCAGTCATGTATATCTGATAAACAAGTGAATCTCAGTATTGGGAGGAACGTGGACATGAATCGACTCTGCCACACACCTCACAGCAGTCATCCAGCTGTACTTAAATGTCAGCAGTGATGAGGGGTTCATTACGCCATGGGCACCCATGGTATTGATCAGGCCAATAATGCTAATGAATGAGGAAACAGATTATTTATGTCTTCTCTGGGGATCTGGCTGTGTATTTCATTTGTATAAGATAATGAAGTTTTGCTTACATCAGAAAAGTAACATATACCTTAATTGTATTTTCATAGGATTAAAACAAATAAGCAAATGCATTTCTAATTCTATGCTTGCTATTTATTCTTTTACCCATTTAATAAGTATTTATGGAGTGCTTACAAAGTATAATAGCACTAAGTTGTTGAAATAAAGCCACTTCTATTGCTCTCCAGGTGTTTATAATCTAATTGAAAAATCGAGACAAGACAATGAGGAGAGACAGTGTTAGACTATATAAGACAATACATTCAATGCCAAAGGAGTGGACAGCCTCTCAGACCTAGAGAATCTGGGAGAAGAGGAAAGAAAGAAGCGGAGAGTTGAGTTGGATTTTAACAGGCTGGGTTCAGACTTGGAGGGGGCTCTGCTTCAGGTAGGAAGAATAGTGTTAGCAAAGGTAGAGGCAAGAAAGCACCATCAGCAAGGGCCAGGCATGGTGGCTCACACCTGTAATCCTAGCACTCTGGGAGGCCAAGGCAGGTGGATTTCCTGAACTCAGGCCCCAGCCAGAGTGAGACTCTGTCTCTACTAAAAACAGAAAAATGTGCCAGGCATTGTGGTGGGCGCCTATAGTCCAAGTTACTGGGGATGCTGAGGCAAGAGAACTGCTTAAGCCAAGAGTCTGACGTTGCTGTGAGCTATGACTCCACAGCACTCTACTGAGGGCAACAGAGTGAAAAAAAAAAAAAAAAGGGTAGGATCAAGACCTTCAGAGTAGAAGACATATTAACAGATTGGTTAGTCCCCAAACCACATTAAACCACAGAACTCTATTTAACTGAAGGATGTTAGAGATAATATACAAAACACACAGAAGTAGAGCTGAGCTGGGTAGGTGAGGGTATATCTAGTGGAACTCAGCCATGAAAGATAACAGAGAGCCAGGTATAACCTTTGTAAGAGAAATATAAAATGAGGTGAGCACAGGATTTTGTTAACAGATATACAAAAGAGCAGAATTGGATAAATGGAGAAAGTCTGTGCCCCTGGGTGGATAAATGTTCACTGTTATCCACTTCATTTTTTTTTTTAAACCACTGAACAATTAAAAATGGAACGCTTCACGAATTTGCGTGTCATCCTTGCACAGGGGCCATGCTAATCTTCTCTGTATCGTTCCAATTTTAGTATATGTGCTGCCGAAGCAAGCACTCACCCAATTCATTTTTACCTTTAGTGCTATTCCAACTCAAATCCCCATGGAAGTTTCCAAGAACTAATCTTTGAGGGGTCTACAAATAGGCAAATAACTCTAACATTTAAAAATGCCTTTTAAAACTGTAACAATTTGCCTTCTATATACTTTATAATATAATATGATAAAACTTTCTAATACCATGTAATTAGATTTTATAATAATCAGGAATATTATATAAAGCCCAAAGATAAGGTTTATTATATCAGAATAGTAAATATATGATAAAAAGGCCATCATAAAAATCAAAGGGAAAGAAAGAAAATTGGATTTCTCTTTGGCAATAATTGATAGGATTGCTTTTCCCTGATGACCTATCAGCTATTCACCACCACCCTACACCAAAATAAGTTCCAGATGTTTTAAGGTTTTAATATATTTTTTGGTTTGTTTTTAATTTTTATTTGTCAAATCCCCTAAGTGGAACAAGACTAATATATGTTTAAATATAAAAAAATAATAAAATAGAATTAATAGGTAGTAAACATCTGGATAGAAAAATGACATTCTATACTGGGAAACAGTTAAAGAAATCAAAAGATGAACAGATTTTAGTAAATATAATGTTAAATCGATCTAGGTCAAAAATAATAATAAAACACCAACAGACAGAAAAATGCAAAAAATAAATATGATATAAAGTTAACCTTTTTATGTGAGTACATGAAGTAAATAAGAAACATCACTAGGCCAGGTGCGGTGGTTCACGCCTAATCCTAGCACTCTGGGCTAGGTGGATTGCCTGAGTTCACAGGTTCAAGACCAGTCTGAGCCAGAGCTAGACCATGTCTCTAAAAATAGCCAGGCATTGTGGCAAGTGCCTGTAGTCCCAGCTACTTGGGAGGGTAAGGCATGAGAACCACTTAAGCCCAACAGTTGAAGGTTGCTGTGAGTTATGATGCCACGGCACTCTACTGAGGGTGACAAAGTGAGTCTCAAAAAAAAAAGAAAGAAAAAAGAGCAGTGATTTAATACAAACCTGGTAAGTGAATGAAAACTGCACACACAAAGTATGATTTTGGACTGTGTAAAATAAACCTACTTACAGAGAAAAAAAAAAGAAGAGAAATATAAATAATGAGAGGAGGTAGAAGCTATAATCCTACTATTGTATTTCTTTTTATTTTTTGAAAATAATTGAGGCAGAGAGGTTATGTCCTAAATGTTGTATGAAACAAACTTATCATTATTTATCAAACTTTAAATTTAAATGGGTGTCCTGTATTTTTATTTCCTAAATCTAGAACCTCTACTTGACATCAGATTTGATATTCTTATAGTTAATGTTTTTTTGAGACAAAGTCTCATTTTGTCACCCTAGATAGAGTGCCATGGTGTCATAGCTCACAGCAACCTCAAAATCTTGGGCTCACGTGATTCTCTTGCCTCAGCCTCCCAAGTAGCTGGGACTACAGGTGCCTGCCACAACGCCAGGTTACTTTTAGAATGGGGTTTGGCTCTGGCTCAGGCTGGTCTGGAACTCATGAGTTCAGGCAATCCACCCATCTCAGCCTTCCAGAGTGCTAGGATTACAGGCATGAGCCACCTTGCCTCTTATAGTTAATTTCTGAAGTCCATTAAACAAAGCATTTTCCTTATTGTGTGTTTTTTTTCTTTTTCATATATATATTTGTGTGTATTTTTTCTGTATAGAAAAGGTATAAACAGAGAGAAAAAAAATGACCCCAAGTCCCATTACCAGAGATAAACACCACTCACATTTTGACATTCCACACATACATGCATATACAAATTGATACATGTAGTTTTACATGCAAATGAAATCATACCATATACGGTGTCTTATAATTGTGCTTTTTGCTGTTTATGTTTTCCTCGACTGCCAATTTCACTGCCTGTCCCGAGGTCTAACTTCCATAAAACCCCATTTACTTACCATTCCCGGGGCCAGCAGTACGTGGGCCACGTGTGCAGATGATTAACTAGTAGTTTGTTATTTTTATTGCAAACCACACAGCGCAGGCTCACAGAGGGGCCTCACCTGAGAAGGCAAGTCCAGAGCCTGTACCTCAGCCCTTCAGGAGTCTGGAAAAAGATACACAATTTTGTGAGAAATATGTTTATGCAGGTGGGTATTTACTAAGCTTTGTTTCTTTCATCCACTTTACCAATCCTGTTCCTGAAACTGTCTGAAAAGCTATGAAAACAAGAGACAATGGAGAGACAAGGGAGAGAAGCTGCCCACACAATGTAAACTTAACAGTCTAGTTCAATGTTTATTGGCACAGGGTTAAATGCACAAAGATTAGGAAGGTCACAAACATTGTATCCTTGCCCAGAAACAGCTTCAACTCACCCAATGTAATATGGGGGAGACATTTACCTGGAGCCTACCACCCAGAAATATGACTAGTAACATTTTGGTGTATATCATTCCAGATATAATAATTATGATAGCAAACACTTACGGAGCTCTTTTATTTATTTATTTATTTATTTATTTTAAAGCAAGGTCCATCACTCCAGCCTTACAGAGCTCTTACGCTGACTTGGTTCTAAGACTTTTGATAGTCTCACATGTAATTCTCAAAATAGTATTGCAAAGTGCAAGTCTTATTCCTATTGTACAGATGAAGAAATTGAGGCACAGAAAGATTATTTAACTTTGCCTTAAATTACACAGCTACAAAGTGGCAGGGCCAGGATTCAACTCCAATGTCTCTTGATAGATAGTAGAGAGACCCGGTGGTGGTGAGTGGGGTGGTGGATCACATTGTTTTGGAAACCAGATTTTGAAACAAATAGCATAGAACACTTGCCATATGTCAATCAGTTCTGAAACTGGTTTACTTTGGCTTGGCACCTGTGGCTCAACGGGCTAGGGCACCAGCCATGTACATCTGAGCTGGCGGGTTTAAATCCAACCCAGACCCGCCAAACAACAACCAAAAAGTGGGCGGGCATTGTGGCGGGCGCCTGTGGTCCCAGCTGCTTGGGAGGCAGAGGCAGGAGACTCACTTGAGCCCAGAAATTGGAGGTTGCTGTGAGCTGTGATGCCACAGCACTCTACTGAGGGTGACAGCTTGAGGCTCTGTCTCAAAAAAAAAAGAAAAAAAAATATATATAGGTTTATTTTATCCATAAAGCCAGCCTGTACTACTTTTTTCATCCAAACAACTGAATGACCACAGTGATTTTAAGAACTTCAACACGGGGTAGACTGCCATGGCGACCAGCAACTTGCCCTGCATTACATCATCCGAACTTCTGTACCTTCGAGGACTTCTGCCTCACCTGAAAAATCAAGATCGCATAAATGGAGCTTTTCAAGCCTACTTTTCCCATCCTCGCATTTCATGGTCATGCCTGAATGAGTTTATCTCCAGACCCATCTCCAGGGAGGCTCAGGCATGATTGATCATGCCCATGCACAGGTGAGCAACAGTCCCACATCTTTAGATGTATAATTGCATCTATACACCTGAAAAATGTCAACAATTTCGCTCCAAGCCATGAAGTAGTTTCACGTGAGTAGATTCTCAAGCCACGGGTGGGGGATTTATAAAAAACACAATTGTCAGCCTCAGGAGAAACGAGCATGCGCTCAAAGGGAAGCGGCCCTGCGGGGCAATGCTGTGCAGACCTCTGGAACCCAGATATTCGTCCGTCAGCTGCATTGATTGCAGCTCCAGGAAGGTAAATGTGCCCGAGTGCAACTTTAATTTCCTCTCATCCTTTTTTTCCTCTTGGGCAAAATGAATCATAAAGTTTACATTCATTTTAGTGCATGCATTTTAAATATATTCTATAAAACCATAGGCGTAATGAATTCAAGATGCCCACATCATAGTAATTCCACACACAAGCTGAGTTTTATGATTTGGATCTAGCCTTTTTAGGGTTTTTCAATAGAAACAGACTTCAGACTCCAGGGAAATGAAAAGAAGGCTAGTGATACGAAGTTTCAAATGACTGCTAACTTTCCGGCACCATTGTCCTGTAGCGGAGGGTACCTACCAGAAGGGAAGGAGCCCCGTGAGCATGTTCGTGTCCCCTGCGTTGGGCTCGGATGGCTTCAAAGCAAGAGACTCACAGGGAGGAGGGACACTGGCATTCCCGGTCTCCTCCCCCAGCCTAGGCGTGCCCTGCGGGTTGTGATTGGGCACGTGGCACGTGCCCTGTGCACACTTCTGCATTTCTAGGATAGCCTCACCTTGCAGGTGCCGGAGACACAAGTTCTTTGGTAAGGTCGGGTGGCCATGCAGCTGGAGTGGACTCTGAGAGAGACTCCAGCACGTACCTGAGCTCAGGTTCCTGGGTCAGTGATCACAACGCTTCACCTTAATCACCTACTCCAGCTCCACCTGTGGGGGAGAGGTGAGGTCTCCACAGGCCGGACAGGGGACAGTGCATGGAGTCCCACACCGGTCTGAGACCTGTTAACTCACTGCAGAGTGGGCTTCAGTTACTCCTCCAACAGCAGGGCAGGCTGTGCAATACAGGGAGGCTTTAAGAAGTGGGGGCAGGAAGGGGTCACATTTCGGCCTGGCCTGCTCTACTGATTCTGCATAAATGCAGACCAGTTGTGCACCACTGTGGCCAGGACACATGCTTTTCACTCAGAATGCTCACATGAAATGTAAGGATCTCTTGTTCCCTGTAATTTTAGACGAGGTTTCAAAACACAGAATCCAGGTTGAAACTGCCAGGCCAGCAGCGGGCGGTCTTCGAAGCAGATGGAACAAAGGATTGCGTTCCCAAGTTCATATGGTAAGACAAAAGGTCAAGATGTCAACCCAGGACCACCCAGGGAAAATTAAATACAGATCAAGTTTTGATGGCTTATGTTAACAGAGGGGAGATGGAGTTTTGATCCTTGGGAAAAACAAACATCACCAACTTTACCATAACCACTATTTCTCACACCCTACTCTAGGGTAACAAGAACTGCTAAGTAGCCACAAACACACAAGTGAGGTGGGAGCTTCTGTTTCTTCTGTCATTCATTCTGTCCTCTGTGGGCTGGGAAGCAGCCGGCAAGACCAAAAGGAGACTTGGAGATTCCAGACACTGAACGAAGAGAAAAACACGGGTTCTCTCGGCTCGGCACTTGTGGCTCAAGCGGCTAAGGCGCCCGCCACATACACCTGAGTTGGTGGGTTCGAATCCAGCCCAGGCCCACCAAACAACAATGGCGGCTGCAACCAAAAAATGGCCGGGCGATGTGATGGGCACTTGTAGTCCCAGCTACTTGGGAGGCGAAGGCGGGAGACTCGCTGGAGCCCAGGAATTGGAGGCTGCTGTGAGCTGTGATGCCACAGCACTCTACCCAGGGAGACAGCTTGAGGCTCTGTCTCAAAAAAATAAAGAAACACAGGTTCTCTGGCAGTCAGCTTCCCTCCTCAATGCAGATCTGGGGTCACAGGCCAACCTTGGACTGGGGGGCTGTCCTGTGACAGTAGTGTCACCTTGGTGCTCCCACCCACCCTGGGATTACAGGTGGAATGAACATTTCTAACTCCCAACCCAAATCTTTTTTCAGCGGTTATTATTTAATTTATGATGAAAAATTTCAAGCGTACGTGAAGTACAGAGCATTCTGAACTTCCAGATTCAATAATACCAAGATGTGCCACATTTCTTTATCTGGCTCAGTTCTCCTCTTTCTTTACAGCAAATTCGCAACATCAAGTCACTTTAGCCCTTCATATGTCAGGAAGCATCTCTAAAAAAATAGACATTTTCTTAGGTAATGACAATGTCATTGTCACTCAGTAAAAAAATTAATAGTAATTCCTCGATATTACCTAAATCGTGGTCCATATGAGATTTCCCCTAGCTCATAAAATAGTCGTTTCTAGTTGGTTTGAGTCAGTAGCCAAAAAAGATGCACACATTTCATTTGGTTGCTAATTATTGATTTATTTTTTTGAAACAGAGTCTGGCTCTGTCACCTGGGCTAGAGGCCATGGCCAGAGCCTACCTCACAGCAACCTCATATTCCTGGGCTCAGGCAATTCTCCTGCCTCAGCCTCTCCAGAGTAGCTGGAACTCCAGGCCTACACCACCACACCTGGCTAATTTTTCTATTTTCAATAGAGATGGAGGCTCACTTTGCTCAGGTTGGTCTTAAACTCCTGAGCTCAGCCTCCCAGAGCATTGGGATTACAAGCATGAGCCACTGTGCCAGCCCTTCAATGGGTTCTTACAGCTCTTAAGACTCTGTTGGTGAGTTCTCTCATCAATTTTCTTTTCTTTCTTTTCTTTTTTTTGAGACAGAGTCTCACTCTGTCACCCTGAGTAGAGTACTGTGGCATCATAGCTCACAGCAACTTCAAACTCTTGGGTTTGAGCAATCCTCTTGCCTTAGCCTCCCGAGTAGCTGGGACTATAGGCACCCACTACAATGCCCAACTAGTCTTTCTTTTCTTTTCTTTCTTTCTTTCCAGAATCTCACTTTGTTGCCCTTGGTGGAGTGCCATGGCATCACAGCTCATAGCAACCTCCAACTCCTGGGTTTAGGCAATTGATTCTCTTGCCACGGCCTCCTGAGTAGCTGGGACCACAGGCACCCACCCCAACACTCGGGTGTTTTTTGTTGCAGTTTGGCCGGAGCCGGGTTTGAACCCTCCACCCTCAGTATATAGGGCTGGCATCCCACTCACTGAGCCACAGGCGCTGCCCAGTTTTTCTAGTTTCAGTAGAGACAAGGTCTCACTTGTCAAGGTCTCAGGCTGGTCTTGAACTCCTGAGTTTAAGTGCTCCACCTGCCTTGACCTCCCAGAGTGCTAGGATTACAGGTGTGAGCCACTACACCCAGGCTCTCATCAGTTTTTTTTATGCCACTGACCTGACACAGAGATCAGGACAGTTATCCTTGAGTTCTAATCTTTCCATCTACCTCTGTAACCTCCATGCTCCTCTCCCTCCCTCCGAGAGGAAGTTGACTTGAATAAGAAGATGCTATTATTTGGCGCCCTGTACAGACACCCTGCTCCAGACAGGGGAGTGGCACAATCTGGCCCCCACTTACACATATACAGATCTTCCTTTCTAACCAAACAGTATTAAACATTTCTCATCCTTTACATTTTCCCACCTCTTTGCTTCTGCTTTTCCCATCTACCTAAAGGTTTTTATGCGAAGGTTCCATAGTTTATTATGGAATGTCCCTCGACTCTCACACTTCAAGTCAGTTCACTGTGACCAGAATTGGAATTTCATTGCACTTTCCCATAACCCACAGCTTTCAACCAAATCCAGACCTCCAGCTCCTTGGCCCAGTGCTTTCCCGTGATACCAACCTTCTCCTGGTCTTACTACCTTATTTATTTATTTGCTTATTTTTGAGATAAAGTCTCACTCTGTTGCCAGGCTAGAGTGCTGCGGCATCATAGCTTATAGCAACCTCAAACTCCTGGGCTCCAGTGATCCTCCTGCTTCAGACACCTGCCACAACACCTGGCTAGTTTTTCTATTTTTACTAGAGATGGGATCTTACTCTTGCTCAGGCTGGTCTGGAACTCCTGAGCTCAAGGGATCCTCCCACCTCAGCTCCCAGAGCGCTAGGATTATAGGCAAGAGCAACTGCGCCCTGCCTACCTTCTCTTTTAGGCTAAAACTTCACTACTCTCTGGCCCTCAACTCCCTGACCACCTGTTCCATTCCCTGTACAAATCCAGGGTGGATTCGCCTTGTCTTCTCTGCTGCTATCTACAGGCGGCCTCAAGAAAGGAGGGTAGGCGCACAGATTGCTGTCACTGGGATTAGCATATGTCCCATCTCAGCTGGACCTCACATCACCTGCTGGTCCTTTGACTCGGTCCCTGGTCAGCTCCTACCACTCACTAGTCAGGCATTTTATTGACAGTCCTTATTTGGGGATTTGTCCGATTTTTTTTCTCACAATTCAACTAGGATTATGGGTTATTTTTATCTCAGGGTACATTTGAACCTATAATTAAACTTCCTTGGCACACTTAAGTTATGTTGATCAAAGGAAAGAGTAAAAATAAGAAAATACAGGTGGTGCCTGTGGCTCAGTGAGTAGGGCGCCAGCACCATATACTGAGCGTAGTGGGTTCGAACCTAGCCCTGGCCAAACTGTGGTGGGTGCCTGTAGTCCCAGCTACTCGGGAGGCTGAGACAAGAGAATCACCTAAGCCCAAGAGCTGGAGGTTGCTATGAGCTGTGACACCACTGCACTCTACCAAGGGTGACAAAGTTAGACTCTGTCTTAAAAAAAAAAAAAAAAAGAAGAAAAGAAAATACTTACTGAGCTTTGAACTTCTTAAAAATTTTCAAGGCATGGCTCAGTGCCTGTGGCTCAGCGGGCTAAGGCGCCAGCCATGTACACCTGAGCTGGCGGGTTCGAATCCAGCCTGGGCCTGCCAAACAACAATGATGGCTGCAACCAAAAAATGGCCAGGGTTGTGGCGGGCGCCTGTGGTCCCGGCTGCTTGGGAGGCTGAAGCAGGAGACTCGCTCAAGCCCAGGAATTGGAGGTTGCTGTGAGCTGTGATGCCACAGCACTCTATCCAGGGTGACAGCTTGAGGCTCTGTCTCAAAAAAAAAAAATTCAAGGCACACTTAAGATCCTGTCAGGGCACACAGATTGAAACTCACAGGGTTATTGGCAGGAAGACCACAGAGGTGAAGCGCCATTTTTATCACATTGCATCAAGGGGACACTATCGCTTACCTATCATGGTTAATGCTGATGTTAATCACCTAGCAAACTGTGGAACCTTCGCATAAGGCTGAGATGATGTGTCAGGTTCCCCTCCCCCTTGCCATACTTTACTCTTTGGAAGGAAACAGCAAATGCAGTCAACACCTTAGGAGTAGGGAGTTAAGCTCCACCTGTCTGAGGTTATTTGGAATTCTTCTGCATAGGAGATGTGTCTCTTCTCAATTATTTATTTGATCATTTATTTACATCAGTATGGACATGTGGATATTTACTTATTGTATACTATTTTATTCATTTTGCCAGTAAAATGTTTCCATCTTTGGCTGTTGGGAACTCTCAGTTGGCTCTACGTTCCTTTTATACATCCCCATCAATGTAGGGGCTTTTGTTGTTGGGGGAGTTGTTTGTTTGTTTGTTTCTGAGCACTTGTTTTCCAGCACTACAAAATTCTCCAGGTGCATCTCATATGCTTCCTGCCGTACTTCTCGAAGCAGCCATTCCTCCGATTATCCTTCATACCTTTTCTTGCAGAATGGTGTTAGAAGCCAAGACGTAGGACCTCGGTGTGCTCATCGCTATTGGGAGGTGATTGTTTCTAAGCCTTTGAGTTGACAGAGCAAGGAAATATATGCGCATATAATATATTTACTCATGTATATACATTAAAATATTTCTATATGTAGCCATGTGTGTCTATATTAAGACACGTGTGGCTAAACATGAGCTGGTTCTGATGTCTCCAACTCTAATTCAGTAGTACATAAACTGTCCTAGCGTCCTCTTCTTCCTACTTAGGATCTCCCAGTCCAATAGTGACGGAACTGGCTTCCACCATTCATTTACCCTTGAATTCTTTTTAAATTAATCCTTCTCCCACCCCCCACAAATCACTGCAAACCTACTCTAAGCTATTTTAAAACAGAAGAGGAATTTGTTAAATGATATTAATAAATATATTACACAAATTTTCACAAAAGCCCAGGAGTCATGTCTGGAGGTTGTGCAGCCAGCACTTCTCCAATAGTTTCTGCTGCCGTCCCAAAGCCAGGACCACCACCACCACCACCCTCCCCACCTTCTCCACAGAGCCTGTTTCTTGCATTAGCTTCTTTTTAAATGGGGCTCAGCTGGGCTTGTTTGACTGGTGGGAGCCTGTGTCAATTCCTGAGCCCTGGCCTCAAGGGAAAGTGAGCTTCTAGGGTGTCAAGATTCACAAGGCATACAATTCCCCAAAGACTGGAGGTTGTTCAAAAACTGTTGGGTGGGCTTGGTGCCTATAGCTCAGCTGCTAGGGTGCCAGCCACATGCATTAGAACTGGCGGGTTCAAACCTCGCCCGGGCCTGCCAAACAACAATGACAACTACAACAAAAAAGTAGCCAGGCGTTGTGGCGGGTGCCTGTAGTCCCAGCTACTTAGGAGGCTGAGGCAAGACAATTCCTCAAGTCCAAGAGTTTGAAATTGCTGTGAGCTGTGATGCCACAGCACTCTACCGAGGACATAATGAGACTCTATCTCAAAAAAAAAAAAAAAAAATCAAAACAAAACTGTTGAGTGCCATTTAAAAAAATTATGAAGTAGGGTTTAGAAGCTACACGCTCATCACCGAACCCAGGGCACTCGTCACATATATCCTGTTGGCCTCATGTGCTATGAGGTGACCCATGAGTTCCTGCAGAAGAGGTTTTAGAACTTCGCCCTGACTACCGTGACAATTCTCTTTCTTTTCCTCTGACTTCACTGATCATTACTTCTCTGGCCTCTCACAGGCCCTTCTTCCTACACACTTTTTATTTTTAAAAATTGTTTATTGGCCAAGTGCCGTGGCTCACACCTGTAATCCTAGCACTTTGGGAGGCTGAGGCAGAAGCAGAAAAGGCCATGGGTTTGAGACCAGCCCGAGCAGCTGGACTCTGCCTCTAAAAAACGAACAATGGAAAAACTAGCCAGGCATGTGGCAGATGTCTGTTGTACCAGCTACTAGGGAGGCTGAGGCAGGAGAATTGCTTGAGCCCAGGAGGTAGAGGTTGCAGTGGGCTATGATGATGCCACTGCACTGTAGCTGGGGCAACAAAGCAAGAGCTATCTCAAACAAAAAAAGTTATTTATTTATGGAATATGTAATTTGTGCACATAGTACATAACACAAGGTAAAAAGTGGTGTCTAATAAAAAGAAGACCTCCTCACCTACTATCCAGATTGTTTTTCTCTCTAAAGGCTGTTTCCTATATTTTCTTCCAGACATATTCTAGACATATATAATCAAAAATGTGCAGCCTTTTTATTTCCATAGACAATAGCATACTTTACACTTTTTGTATTTTGCTTCTTTCATTTAATGATATATCTTGCAGCTGGCTTAATAGCAAAGCATGTACAACAGCCTCAATTTTTTTTCTTTTTTTTTCTTTTTGGAGATAGAGTCTCACTTTATCACCCTCAGTAGAGTGCCATGGCATCACAGTTCACAGCAACCTCCAACTCCTAGGCATAGGTGATTCTCTTGCCTAAGCCTCCTGAGTAGCTGGGACCACAGGCACCAGCCACAACGCCTGGCTATTTTTTTTTGTTGCAGTTTGTCTGGGGCCTGGTTTGAACCCACCACCCTCGGTATATGGGGCTGGTGCCCTACCCACTGAACCACAGGTGCTGCCCAACTGCCTCATTTCTATAAAGACTGCTGTGTCTTCCATTATATAAAATCTACATTCTTCATTAAACTAATCCAACATTAATACACGATATGTCCAATCTTTTGCTATTACAAACAAAGCTCCAGTGAATAAACTTGTTATATCCACGATCTTATACTGGTGCCAGGAAATCAGGAAAATCTCTTAGAAATAAAAATCCTGGGATATTTAAAATGTTGATGAGTACTATCAAATTTCTTCTCATAAAAGTGCACTAATGTGTATTCCCACCAGCAACACACGTGATAGTGTGTTCCCAATTCCTTTCCAACATAGTCACTAATGAATTATTTACCTTGGCAAATCCAATATGTATACCACGTCATCTCATTTTAGTTTGGTGTATCTCATATGACGAGTTAGGAAAAGCATCATTTCATGTGTAAGAACTATGTGCATATTTCCTCTTCTGTGGCTTGTCTCTTCATATCCTTTGCCGCCTTCTTGATGGGAAGTTAGTCTTTTATATTGATTTATAGGAACTCTTTATGAAATCAGGAAATTGTGCACTTGGGTATCTGTTTCCCCTCCTGGAATCAAAGACTGTTCCATGTTCGTGGGCTCATGCAAAACAGAGAGCCTGGAAGATGACAGATATTCAAGAAATAAACCTCTAGGCCGGGTGTGATGGCTCATACCTGCAATCCCAGCACTCTGGGAGACCAAAGTGGGTGGATTGCTTGAGCTCAGGAGTTCCAGACCTACCTGAGCAAGAGGGAAACTCCCTCTCTGATAAAAATAGAAAAACTAGTCAGGCATCATGGCAGGCACCTGTAGTCCCAGCTACTAGGGAGGCTGAGGCAAGAGGATCACTTGAGCCCAAGAGTTTGAGGTTGCTGTAAGTAATGAAGACACCACAGCAGAGTAAGACTCTGTCTCAAAAAAAAGAAAAGAATTGGCTTGGCACCCGTAGCACAGTAGTTACAGTGCCAGCCACATACACCAAAGTTGGTGGGTTCAAACCCAGCCTGGGCTAGTTAAAACAACAATGACAACTGCAACCAAAATAGCCAGGTGTTATGGAGGGCACCTATAGTCCCAGCTACTTGGGAGGTTGAGGCAAGAGAATTGCATAAGCCCAAGAGTTTGAGGTTGGTGTTCACTGTGAGCCTAAGAGTTTGAGGTTGCTGTGAGCACTCTACCCAGGGTGACCCCGTAGGAGTCTGTCTCAAAAAAAAAAGAAAGAAAGAAAGAAAGAAACTTCTACTGAGGAGTTTTCTTATGTGTTTATTTTTTAGACATCAAAGACTGCAGGACAGCAGAGAGTGAACTAGCTGTGCTTGAGAACATTCTGGATGGCTGTTGGTTCTTAAAGAGGGGTGTAAATTTTAGTTTTATTTTTATTTATCTATTTTTTTGAGACAGAGTCTCACTATGTCGCCTTCGGTAGAATGCCGTAGCGTCACAGCTCACCGTAACCTCAAACTCTTGGGCATAAGCGATTCTCTTGCCTCAGCCTCCCAAGTAGCTGTGATTACAGGTGCGCTATTTTCTTTTTATTGCAGTTGTCATTGTTGTTTAGCAGCCCTGGCTGGGGTCGAACCCGCCTGCCTCAGTGTATGTAGTTGGTGTCCTAATCACTGAGCTATGGGCGCTGAGCTAGGGAGTGTAATTTTAAAAAGCATCTTCAACAAACTATTGTTTGTTTTTTTTCCTTACAAGTATTAAGGAAAAGCTCAAATAAGTCTTTCGGGGTGAGCAGATAAGTGTTATACGGGGCCAAAACCAAGCTAGGCAGCCGGCAGAGACACCGACCCAGGATAGATTATGAGCCTTTGTTCTCCTTGCCACTTTTTAGTGGTTTTGCATATGTGAAGGTCACGATCCCTTGGTAATTTGATAATTAAAGACCCTCTTTCTAGAAGTACTTGCATAAGGTGAAAATTTGCACTTAGAATTCCATGGAGTTCACAGGAATCATGCAGCCCAGCCGTAGGTCAGCTGGCGGAGGGTTCGCAGCCTGGGTGTGCGGCAAGTGTTCAGGTTCACGGAAAGGCTGCTACTGACATGCCACGGTGTGCCCCGGGTGGGTGAGCCCCCTCACCTGTAAAATGAAACTTAACAATGTTACTTGCCTACCCCATGGTTGAACTAATGTACACAGCTATGATTCAATTAAAAAAAAAAAAAACACAACAATGTTACTTGCCTGACAGCCCTGCTGCGAGGACCCAGGGGACTTTCCATGCGCGGTGCTTCGCCAAGTGCCTGCACCTGGTCCTGCCACATAACGTCACACTTTTTCATTTTTAGTTTTGGCTTTTTATGAAACAGAGCCTCGCTTTGTCACCTAGCCTAGAGTGCATCAGATTAGCTCACAGCAACCTCAAATTCCTGGGTTCAAACAATCCTCCTGCCTTAGCCCCCTGAGTAGCTGTGACTACAGGTGCCCAACACCACACTCGACTACGTTTTCTATTTTTAGCAGAGATGGCGTGTCATTCTTGCTCAGGCTGGTCTTGAACTCCTAAGCTCAAGTGACTTTCCCACCGTGGCCTCCCAGCATGCTAGGATACAGGCATGCACCACCAAGAAAAGGCGACTATAATTCAGTAGTGCATCTTCAAAGAATCCCAGGCTAAGAAAATCATCAGTGTCGGAGTGGGAGGCCCGACAATGCTGCCACACTCCCCACCCTGGCACAATGCCCTATCATGCTCACCTGACGTGGACCGAGTGTCTCTACCCTCTTTGGCAGACATAATACATCTTTTCTAAGGCTTTACTCAGAGTCCAGTGTTCATCTTGCTCTCTCTCTCTCCCAATGTCATCAAATGCTGTAATAGCATTTTATGGACGTTTCCTTAAAAACCAAACAAAACATTTGTAACCAATCTCAAAGTAGTTTACCTCAGCAGACTCCTCACGCAAGTGGATGAGAGGCTCCCAGACAGGATTTCAAATTCTAAGACACCAGTCAGCACAGAGCATCTGAGGATAAGGCTTTGAGCCAAAACTCTACAGAAGAGCCTTCCTGTGGGTTTTACTAGCAGAAGCATAATAGAAATGGAGGCTCAGTGAAGCTGTTGGTCCCACCTGCTCCAACTCACCAAGGAAAAGTGCACAGAAACTTACAGGCCATTGCGTAAACATTCCCGGATGTTCCGTCTACTATAGTGCTGCTGCCCCAGGGCCCTACAACCCTCTGCTTGCCTAGGCTGCAGAGTCCCACTGGGAGCAGGTTCAATGCAGTGCCAGGTCACTGAGAGCCTAGAACAATGAACTGCGCATTTCCTAAAACAGAATTATTCATCCATTCACAGGCTTCGGAATGTTCCAGTCTCTAAAGATATGGCAGTAAATGACAGACGATACCCTCAGTCACCCATGGTCTCTTTTTAATTGGAAAAGATAGAAAATAAAAAAAAAATGCACAAGACCAGTGCAGATAACGATGGCTTCTAAGGAAACAAGAGCAATGATAGGATAGGCAAGTATGGCTCTAGGCTGGAAGGTAAAGCAAGTCTCCAAGGAGATGTCATTTGAGCAGTGACTTAAAGACAAGGAAGAATCAGCTGGGTGAAGATCTGGGGAAAGAGCCTTCCAGGCAGAAGCCAGGACTGAGAAAACCCATCCTGGGAACAGGAAGCCACTGCAAGGGGTTAAGCACAATCCAACCAGCAGAATTGGGGTTTGGCCAGTGGATGGCTGGGGTAACATTTATTAAGGAAAGGAAGATGAAGGAAGGAGGTGTTTATGCAGGGGAGACTCAGTAATGGATAAAATGTTCTATTTTAAATCTCTTAAACTTGAGAGGCCAATGACCCAGCCTTGGTGTGGTCCAGCTGGCTGATGGATTTATGAGTCTGGCATTCAAGAGAAAGGTCAGAACTACAGATAAAATTCGGAAGTCATCAGCATATGAGTGGCATTTACAGGCTTGAGACAGGATGACATCACTGAGGGTGAAAGTCCTGAGAAGAAGGGGCTTGGACCTTCAGAACACGGGAGGCACCAGCAGAGGAACAACAAGGAAGAGCCGATGCAGCAGGACTGAAGCGGGGAGAGCCGGGGCTAGTGGAGCCAGAGAAAGGGTGTGGTTCAAAGGGGCCTGACCACTGGCCGGGCAGGGTGACTCACGCCCATAATCCTAGCACTCTGGGAGGCTGAAGTGGGAGGACCCCTTGAGCTCAAGTGTTCAAGGCCAGCCTGGGCAAGAGGGAGACCCTGTCTCTATTCAAAATTTTAAAAAATGTTTTAAAAATTAGAAAAATTAGCCTGGAGTTGTGGCAGGCACCTGTAGTCCCAGCTACTTGGGAGGCTAGGGCAGGAGTTTGAGATTGCTGCGAGCTGGGCTGACACCACAGTACTCTAGCCTGGGCAACAGAGCAAGATTGTCTCCATTAAAAAAAAAGAAGAGGAATGGCCACTAAATGCTAGAGTGAAGCCAAGCAGAGATGAGGACTGACCACAGATTTGAGCAAGTGTAGCTCATTGGTAACCTTGGCAATGGTAATTTCAGTTCTGTGGTGGAGATGGAAGCCAGAGGGTAGTGAGCTGAGGACAGAGTAAGTAGAAACACTACAGACAGTTCTGGAGAACTCTGGCTGTGAAGAGCAAAGAACTGGGGCAATTGCTGGAGGGGACACAGGCTCAGGGCTTGTTTTGTGTGTGTTTGGCTGGATGGTGGGTTGTTTTGAATTACGGGATTTATTGACCAGAATGACCCAGTACAAAGAGAGAAACTGATGATATGAGAGACAAGAAGGAAATTGCTGCAATTAAGTCCTATAACTCCTTTATAACTTCTTTAGGGGATATTTAAGAATACCTTCCCAGCCTGAGGAACAGCAAGACCCTGTCTCTAAAAAAAATAGCTGGGTGTTGTGGCGGGCACCTGTAGTCCCAGCTACCAGGAAGACTGAGCAAGAGGATCGATTGAGCCCAAGAGTTTGAGGTTGCTGTGAGCTATGATGCCATGGCACTCTACCCAGGGCAACAAAGTGAGATGCTGGAAAGAAAGAAAGGAAGGAAGGAAGGAAGGAAGGAAGGAAGGAAGCAAGGAAGGAAGGAGGAAGGAAGGAAGGAGAGAAGGAAAGAGAGAAGAAAAGAAATTCCCCTCTCTGTGGTGGACTGCAAAGTAACACCAGCCTCTTTAGAAAGAAATATGGAGAATCCTCAAAGAACATCTCCCATTTGGTCCAACCATGGGGGAGATTGATGCAAGAGGATTGCTTGAGCCCAAGAGTTTGAGGTTGCTGAGAGCTATGACACCACAGCACTCTACCAAAGGCAACAAAGTGAGACTGTCTCAAAAAACAAAAACAGTAAGTAGTGTGTGGAGTGTCCCCGAGTACTAAGGGTACACTGAGGGCTAAGTGTGGGGAGTGGAGGTGGTTGTAGGGTGTGAGGAGAAGAGACAATATAAAAGGAAGAGAAATTAGCATTTATTGGTCAGTAAACTGGGGGCAGGCAGACACAGGATTTCTATAGTACCCTTTTTTTATTTTAGACAGTGGTGTCTTACTTTGTCACCCCAGCTAGAGTGCAGTGGTATCATCATAGCTCACTGCGGCCTCCAACTTCTGTGATCAAGCAATCCTCCTGCCTTAGCCTCCTAAGTACCTGAGACTCCAGGCCTACACCACCACACCCAGCTAATTTTTCTGGGGTTTTTTTTGGTAGAGACAAGGTCTGGCTACATTGCTCAGGCTGGTCTCAAACTCCTGCCTCTGATGACCCTCCTGTCTTGACCTCCCAAAGTGCTAGGATTTACAGGCATGAGCCACTGTGCCTGGCCCCACAGTACCTTTTTAAAAAATGTTTTGAGGTATTTATTGGCTTTTTTTGGGTTTGGTTTTAGATTGTGTTAAAATACATGTATACATAACCTAAAATTTGCCTTTTTTTGTTGTCATTGTTTTGGTTTCATTCATTGGTTTTTGGTGACTCTCACTTGAATTTTACCAGAACTTTTCCCACTTCAGCCTTTCATTCATTGTGTTGTTTTAACATTTCCCAATTGTCCTTCTGGAGTACTATAGTGCAACTATATTTTTCAATTTTCTTTTCATCTCATTTCTTTTTTTTTTTTTTTTGTAGAGACAGAGTCTCACTTTATCGCCCTGGGTAGAGTGCCGTGGCGTCACACTGCTCACAGCAACCTCCAGCTCTTGGGCTTAAGCGATTCTCTTGCCTCAGCCTCCCAAGTAGCTGGG
>CAUYON010211614.1:0-27542 GCA_963573935.1 Arctocebus calabarensis
GAGAGAAACGGAGAGAGCTTCTCTCTCCCCACTAGAATTTTCTCCCTCTAACAGATGCCTTAATGTTTTCTGTATTCTTTTCTTTCTTTTCTGTGAATAAATTCTGTCTTACAAAAAAAAAAAAAAAAAAAAAAAGAAAATGATTATAGTCTAATCCCTGCCGTCTGGAAGTTTATGGTTACATAGACAAACAGGATGTTTAGTACAACATACCAAGTGCTCCAGAAGGAGAAACAAAGTGCTTGGACAGGATAACTGCCTTGACCCAGTACATCTCCATGTATATCTGTCCACTCATCACTCACTCACTCACAGGCACCTGTTAGGTGTCAGGCCTACACTTCTGCAGAGCAAGAGGAGCACATCCCTGCCCTCGTCCTCAGAGATCACCAAATGAGAGAAGAGACTGAGAGCTCACTGATCCTTGAGATCCTCTGAAGCACATGGCGGGGAGAAATGAAGGTTAAGGAGAAATCCTGGAGGATCATGGTTAAGCAAGGGTGTGGTCTGAAGAAGCCCAGGTAGGAGGAGCTCCAGGCAGAGGGAACAGAATCTGCAGATACTCTGAAATAGGATATGACAGGGCTCTCTGGTGGGGACAGAGAGGGGCCCCTCTGCTGATGCCAACAGTGAGAATGAGGATGGCGGGGGTGGAGGGGATGGAGGGGTGGTTCCTAGGTAGGCAAGGTCCTATTTACTTTAGCCAATTTGAAGTTGACCTTAATAGCAGACAGAGGAAGCAGGAAAGGGATGTGACCCAGGAGGCATTATTTAAATATTCTGGCTGGATGTGGTCCACGCTTGGGAGGAGAATAAGAAATAGTCCTGCACATCCATCATCCAACCACACAATTTAACATGTGATCTTCAGGGTCTTGTACCCATCCATGCCAGGTCTTGTGAGGGTGTGGAAGTCTCAAAGACAGATACATTGTATCATGTTTCTACCTCTTTTGACTCCTTCCCCATATACTAGACAATTAGAAAATACCTCTGGGTTTTTTTCAGACAGAGTCTCACTCTGTTGCCCTGGGGTTCAGTACCAGGGCATCATAGCTCATAGCAACCTCAAATGCTGGGCTCCAACAATCCTCTTGTATCAGCCTCCCAAGTGGCTAGCACTACAGGCACCTGCCATGATGCCCAACTAGTTTTTCTATCTTTAGTAAAGACGGGACTCACTCTTGCTTATGCTGATCTCAAACTCATTAGCTTAAGCAAGCCACCTGCCTGGGCCTCCCAGAATGCTAGGATTATAGGCATGAGCCACCGCACCCAGGACACACTTTTTAAGAAATTACTTGGGGAGGAGAAGGGGGAGGATGGGTGGAGGGAGGGCAATTGGTGGGATCACACCTACGGTGCATCTTACTAAAACTTATTAAATGTAGAATATCAATGTCTTCATATAGTGATTAAGAAAATGCCATGAAGGCTATGTTTAACAGTACGATCAAAATATTTCAGATTGTATATGAAGTCAGCACATTGTGCCCCATGATTGCACCAATGTACACAATGATTTATGATTTAATAAAATTATTAGAAATAAAAAAAGAAAAAGAAAAAGAAATTGGATTTAAGTATATAACACTGATATTAACCAATGTTATCTTGCTTTTTTTTTGCTACATGTCTAAAATATTACATTTTATTTTGTTGCTTCCGATACTTGCACTTAAATAAATGTATTTTACACAATATTTTTAAGTTAGTAAATTGTTTGTATCATTCATTTAAAAAATGCTTAGACCTATGTAGAGTAGAATGGCTGTCTTCTATATGATAAGAAACATTGTACATTCTAAGTAATATGTGACACAAATATAGGGTAGACCTCTATTCAAAGACAGACACAGTATTGTCTCAGATACTCATATATCAAAACTTTTGCTGGTAGAGTTGTGATTTTATATATCATTATTGTGTCTTGTGGTAAGTACACTTATTTTAGTGTTACGATATTTGCCAATTATATTGAATTTTTCTGGCCTTAAGACTGGAATTCATTTGCAATTGAAAAAAAATCCAGGCGCAGCAAGCATGGACCTGTGATACCAGCCACTTAGGAGGCTGAGACACAAGGACTGTTTGACCCCAGGAGTTTGAGGTTTGTAGAAATCTATGATGACACCAATGTACTCTAACCAGGTGACTGAGTCAGAGTCTGTCTCAAGAAAAAAAAAATGAGTATCATACTTTAGAGATCCAAGGCTTTTTTGTTTCTTATGGATGGACAATTATAGCATATCGCCCATTTTTTTTAACATATAGAAATATCTTAGCTACCATATATCAGTTTTACATAGTATACATCCCCTAGTTAGTTTGATTTCTCTTCTCCAGTCCTTTTGCTAATTTATATCTTCTAACATAAACAAACCTCTGTGAGAATTTCTGGATCTTGATATTTACTATTAAGGAAAATTCATCACCCTTCATCTTTTTCAAGCTGTTCTTAGCTCTTTCTCTCTACATGTAGTTTACAATACTTCTGGAAAATACTCTGTTGGTATTTTTACTGCAAAAATTATATATAAAAATCTACTTGAGAGCTCAGGCGGCACTTGTGGCTCAAAGGAGTAGGGCGCTGGCCCCATATACTGGGGGTGGAGGGTTCAAACCCAGCCCCGGCCAAAAACTGCAAAAAAAAAGCTACTTGAGGAAAATCAAGATTATTACAATATTGACCCCCCTCTTGTCCTTGAACATCCTCTGTTCAGTGTTCCCAGGAGCTGTTAAAATTTTCTCTATAAAAGTTTGACCCATTTTTCTTAAAAGTATTACTTGGTAAAAAAAGCAAGACTAGCAAGAAAGATATGTCACTTTTCTTCTCCTTGAATGTTTCTTTCTTTCTCGTTTTTATATCCTTTATGGTTTTTGTTTGTTTTACTTCAGTGATTAAGGCCCTCAGTATTTGATGAAAGGCAATAATTGTTGTCATGGTTGTGTGGTACCTGATTATAAAAGGATGAGCATACACAATAAAGTTGACCCTTGTTTCTATTCTTATGTTTTTCAAATTAAGGATATTCCTATATATGATTTCAAATTTAAAAAATGACTTGGCAAAGATATTTTTAATCTTTTTTCTGTAGCTGTTAAAACTATGCTCTGAATATTCTCTTTTAATATAATAATGTCCTAATTGATTTTCTATGAGTACCATCCTGTATCTCCAGGGTAAATTTAATTTGGATGCAATATACAGTTGTCTATTTTAAATCACACATGAACTTCATGGACACCTGGTATCTTCAATATGCAGGCATGGTGCTGAATTGTGCTTTATCATTTAAGATTTCTCTTATATTATTCTTTTCTAGATATTTTAAATTCTATGTTTGAAGAGCCTCATATAATTATTTGGGAGAATGTGTTATTTTTATATCCTGTGGTTAAAAAAAAGTTTGAAATTATAAACACAAATTCCTTGGAAAGATATTTTAAAACACATCTGTCTGGTGGGCTTTCTCTTTTTCCCTGAATTGATCGTCAACTTGTATTGTTGTAGCAATTTTATACTTTAGTCTAAATTTGAAGTGTTTTCTCTCATTACTAATGGTTTTGATTAATTTTTATCTTTAAGTTTTTGTTTCCTTTGTGTGCAGAATCTTTTTAGTTTAATAAAGTCCTATCTATTTTTCACTTTGATATTTATGCTTTTGAGGTTTCAGTCTATGTTGTAAAGCATTTTCCCTGTGTTTTAATAGTTTTATAATTTCAGGTCTTACATTTAAATCTCTAATTCACATTGAGTTGATTTTTGCATATGGGAAGAGATAGGGGTCCAATTTCATTCTTCTGCATATGGAATCACAACCTTCCTTATAACATTTTAGAGAGGGCAACCTTTCCCTGGAGTATGTTTATGCTATCTTTGTCAATAAGCAATGGTCTGTAAGTACATGAATTTATTTCTGGGTTCTCTATTTTGTCCCTTTGGTCTTTGTGTCTATTTTTATAGTAATGCCATGCTGTTTTGTAATGCATTTTGAAGGCAGGTAGTGTAATGCTTCTAGCTTTTTTCTCTTTGGTCAGAAGAGTAAAGCAATAACTTGATGAATGAGAGAAAATGTTTGCTAGCTATTCATTAATAAGGGACTAAGATGAAAAATATATAAGGAACTCAGATGACTCAAGACTAACGGAAGACATACAAAAGACCAAAAGATATGTGAAATATTACTTGAGATTAGTAATCATCAGAGAAAAATGCAAATCAAAACCACAATGAGGTATTTTACCTTTGTTAGATGGCTCTTTTTAAAAAGACAAAAAAATTAGATGCAATGAAATATTATCTTGCCCTAGTTAGCATGGTTATTAATGAAAAGATAAAAAAAAAAATAGATGCTAGCCAAAATGTAAAGAAAAGACAAATATGTTCTCAGACCATGATAGAATTGAAAAATATCAATAGCAACAGCATTAACTGTCAAAATCCAAAATATCCAAGTGGTAATTAAACATCACAATACTAAAAATCACATGGGTCAAATATAATTGTCTCAAGATAAATTAAAACAATTTTTGCACTTGAGGAAAATTAAATAAAATTCATCAAAAATTTAGGAATGCAGTGAAGGTAATACTTAAGGAGAAAATTATAGCACTTTATATTTATATTGGAATAGAAGAAAGCTCTATAATCAATAATTACAGCTTCTATCGTGGGAAACTATATATAGAAGAGAAATATAAACCTAAGCAAGCCGAAGGTAAGAAATATGTACAATAAAAACTAGAGCAGGAATCAATTAAATCTAAGTCAAGAAAACAATTTTTTAAAAAACAAAAAAAGTGGTTGAAAGAATTAAAGAAAAGCTTACAAGCCTGTATCTACATTAAATATAAATAAAAAGAGAAAACATAAATTACCAACAATAGAAATGAAAACAGAGATTGTCATTATTGAACATATGGATATCAAAATGATAATAAAGTACTATTATGAACAACTTTATTATTATTTTTTTGAGACTCTCACTTGGTCACTCTTGGTAGAGTGCCATGGCATCTTAAACTCATGGGTTCAAGTGATCCTTTTGCCTCAGCCTCCTGAGTAGCTGGGACTACAGCTAACACCCACCACAACACCGGCTGTTTTTTAGTAACAGGGTCTTGCTTTTGCTCAGGCTGGTCTCAAACCTATGAACTCAGGCAATCCACCCATCTCAGTTTCCTAGAATGCTAGGATTACAGGCGTGAGCCACTGCAACCAGCCCCAATCAACAACTTTGTGTCCACAAACTTTATTATTCATAATCAATTCCTTGAAAAATACAACCCACCAAAACTCACAGGAAAAAGAGAGAATTTGAATAAGCCAATACCTGTTAAAAAATGGAATTAATAATAACTTACCAATAAAGGAAACACCAAGCCTATATAACAGTAACAGTAAATCTAACAAACATTTAAGAAATAAGCTAGGCTAATTCTCTACATTCCTGGCATAAAATAGAAGCAGACTGAATGCATTGCAACTCATTCTATAAGTCCTCACACTTAAAAAACAAAGAACCCAATAAACAAATGGACAAATTAGTCTAACCGATGCTTCACTGAAGAAGACATGAAAATTTCAAATAACCATAAGAAAAGATGTTCAAATTTATATATCAACAGGAAATTACAAAGTAAAACAATGCCATACCAATATATGACATCAAAATGGCAAAAATAAAAAATCATGACAATATAAAATTCTGGTAAGAATGTGGAGTAGCAGATTCCTTGCTGATGGGAACACAGATAAAGACAGTTTGGCATTTTCTTACAAATCTAATCGTAGACATGTCAAAAATCCAGCTATCCCCTCCTAAGTATTTGCCCAAGTATGTCCAAAATTCCCTATACACAATATTTATAACAGCTTTATTCATTATCATGAAAAACTGGAAGCAACTAAGATGCCCTTCAACAAGTGAATGAATGATCCAACTTTGGCACATCTATACAATGAGTTATTATTCTGCATTAGAAACAAATCTCTGAACCCATAAAAGATTTAAAAGAATTGTACATGTATTTCACTAAATGAAAGATGGCAGTTTGAAAAGGTTATATACTGTATTATTTCATTTAAATGGCATTTGAAAAATGCAAAATTGTAAAGACAGTAGAAAGAATATGGCTGTCATAGTTTCGTGGGGATGGGGAGAGATGAATAGGTTAAGTACAGAGGATTTGGGGGGTGATAAAATTGTTCTTTATGATTCTATAAAGATGTATATGTTACATTATGTATTTGTCAAAGCCTATAGAACCAACCACACAATACAAAAAGTAGAACTTCATGTAAAGTATGGTCTTCAGTGTGTAATAATATAGCAAAACTGGTCATTAGGGCAGCACCAGTGGCTCAGTGGGTAGAGCGCAGGCCCCATATAACAAGGGTGGCAGGTTCAAACCCAGCCCTGGCCAAACGGCAACAAAAAATAGCCTGTGTTGTGGCCGGCACCTGTAGTCCCAGCTACTCAGGAAGCTAAGGCAAGAGAATCACCTAAAACCAGAAGTTGGAGGTTGCTGTGAGCCGTGACCCCATGACACTGTACCCAGTGTGATAGAGTGAGACTCTGTCACTACAAGAAAGCAACAAAAAAAACTGGTCATTAGTTATATCAAATGTACCACAATAATAATAATGTGAATTACAGGAAGAAAACATGTTAGAAAGATTAGGGGGAACAGAAGAACTTCCTATACTATCAACTCAATTTTTCTATAAATGTAAAACTCTTCTAGTAATTTTTTAAAGTTGAGAAAATTACAGGTTAAATTTTATTTTGAGCACAGCGAGATCATCATTTTGTGTATGAGAACCATGCTTGTTATGGATTATTTTTTATGAAATAGCTCAATATTTTGTATTTAAGCATTGTCAATATTCCATATCAATAACAATTAGTATAATACCAGTCATACTAATTGTTATTTTATTGGAGAAAATAACTGTTTCATTGAAATTGTCCCACTGAGATTTCTCATTAGAATAACTTACAGCACCATAACATTTGCCAATTAGTAAGAGATTTATATCTAGATGCAGTAATTATTTCCTTGGTGATTCATCAATAGCTTAGCAATTTTTTTACTGCAAACAGGTCACATTTTCCATATTCATTAATGCAATTCCCTAGTCCCATGTCTACCTTCATCAGAATTAGTCTGATAAAAATACCACCTTTGGTACATACAGTGAAATGTTAAATGGCTTGTATCAGGTCACTATATCCAGAAGTCATATAGGATGTTTTGATTCATAGATATTTTCTCTAGGAATTTTTATGGAAATCCCATGAACTGTCACTTTGGGTTTTTTTGTTTGTTTGTTTTGTTTTTGTTTTGTTTGTTTTTGGCCAGGGCTGGGTTTGAACCCACCACCTCTGGCATATGGGGCCGGTGCCCTACCCCTTTGAGCCACAGGTGCCGCCCTGTCACCTTGTTTTATACGAAAAACAATTTAAGCTCAAAAAAGTAAACTTACAGAAAGTAGTAGAGTTGATATTTATACCAAGTTCTCTCTTAAGCAAACAAATCTATAATATGTCATTCCATTGTTACTAATCTGTATAATTATGGTACTTCTCAGATTAAAATAGTAAAATATGAATTAAGAGATCTGAAAATGTCTCTAAGAAGCACTTATAACTACATAATCTAATGTAATACTTCTGAGAAAAATAGGGCAATACCTAGAGAAATTGATTAATTTGAATAGAAAATTCTCCAGTCACATAATACTTTAAACACTTTCATACAATAGAGCAAAAAGGAAATAAGATAAAGGAATAATAAAATATGGTAGCATGGAGCTGAAAAAAATGATGCAAAGAAGGCTTAAAAATTAATTTAATAAACTTGCAAATATATTACTATCATAAAAGAAGAAAGAATTTCAAAGGAAAGAGTAGCTCATGGCGTGGTGTAATCTGCTTGCTCCCTTTACCCTAAAATATACTCAATGAACAATGGTATTGCTAAAACTCTATTTTATTGGCCTTTCTGTGATTCCAAGGATATGTCCTATTTTATAATCATACATATATAGATACAAATGCATGTTTTGGAATTATATTAGAAATTCTTTACATTAGAAAAATCATGCCCTAATATAACAGTCATCACTAAGAAGAGAATCTTCAAATTGCAGAAATAATTACCTTTATATTCCATTTCCTTCCTGACATTTTGAAGCTATAAATGACAATCAGAAAGTCATTAGAGAGTCAAAGAAAAATATTGAACACAAGTGAATATTTTGGTTAGTGTATCTATTTTACTTTTTATTTTATAAGACTAATTGTTAAGACCCCACAAGAATCTTTTGGAAGGTTTCTTGTGTGTTTAGAATTTTTTTTTTTTTTTTTTTTTGGAGAATGCAGATCTAATTTCTGAAAATAATGCTCAGCATTCACTGTGGAATATAAATAACTGAACAACTAAGTCCTACCTTTAACTTTATCAGAAGAGAAAACTTCACTGAATGCAGAAGTAAAAATAAATTCCAAGTCACTGAGGATGTATTTTAGTTTGTCACAACCAAAAGGGACCAATTCTAAAATTCTATTTGCATGTTAGTGCTATCAAAAGTCCTTTGCCACTTTCCTGAATTCCTTTCTTATTACTTATTTATAAAAATGAGTATATTGAAGTGGTAATAGCTAAATAGACTTTGGTATGCAGAAATTTTCAGAGGCACTTTATTTTCTATCAAAATAACTTCTCTTTTTAAAGTTAGTTATCTAGTATAATCAATTGAGACTTGGTCAATTTTTTAAAAATAATACCATTTTTATAAAAATGAAAGTAAATATATTTTAATACAATTCATATATTTTAATTTAGATTTCTAGAATCTTTTAATATTTCACAATAATTTTGTTTCTTAATGAAAAGAAACATGATTGTAAGTGGAAAATATACCATGCAAACATTATCTCTGACATTCCAATGATGAGTCATCACTAAAACGATTTCTTCTAAGAGTTTGTGTATTACAAGAACTGTTATTTTCATAAGAAGAATGAGATTTGGAAATTTTACAAAATCAAGACAATTAGAACATTTCTTTAAAAATACTTCATTTAAATGCATATCAGTTCTAAAGATAATTGTAGCAATTATTTCCTCATGAAAAATAACCTAGATTTCAGCCTGTAATTAAGCACCATGACAGTCACTGAAATATATCACATACTACTTTATTACTGAGAAGCTGTTTTTAGTAATCATAAAAATGTACGGTTAAAAATAGAAATCTAGAGGTACATTAATATGAAGCTAGTGAAACTTCTTTCAGAGCTTCTCACTTTCATGGGCCTCCTTCCTGAATGCTGGGAGAAGCCCTAGGGACACAGCCATGTGATGCTACAGTTTTAAAAAATTTGCGAGAATAATTTTTTAAGTGTTACCAAGATAAATTCCTATACATTACAAATTATCACATGTTACTAGAGTGGTCTTGAGAATTTTGGGGATCCAAGAAAGGAAATCTGAGTTCACTCTACATTTATTTAAGGTAGTAGATGGATGTCTTTATGTGAATTAAAGTGAATTTTGTGTATAAATTGTTAGTAGCCATCTGGTAGCAGTGGCATTCAGTATGACAACTACCTAAACTAACATCAGCAGATGGAAGCACAGGGGCTGCCAGCTTATTGCACTTTGCAATTGATGTATATGCACAGTGAAAGAGAAACAAATTTAAATGAATATACTGAGAAGTTAGTAATGGTAATTCTCCCAATTATTTCATGAGCAAAATTAAAAGTCAAAGATTTCATTCTAATCAGTTCCTAGTCAAATTCTCCTAGAAGGAACAAATATGTTCACTAATGCAATGCATGTACTTAAGCCTGAACAATGTTTTGTTTTGTTTTTTTAACATTCAGATAGGAATTGCACAGAAGAAAAATTATCAGTAAGACACCGCCACACATTGATGCAAACATAGCTGTGAGACACTGATATGTTGAGGTTATGAATCTTTCCTGAGTTGTTTGTACAGTGCTGCCAACATAATCACACAGTGGTAACCTCATGAACTTAATTGTCAGGTCCCATCTGAGGAAAGCTCTGATGGCCATTCCAGAACAGGATTTCTAAAATTGCTTTGAGTGTATACTAGGAACTGGTGTGGATGCATAACTTCCCAAGGGGAGTACTTCAAAGGTAACTGTAGTGATATTCAGCAATGAGGTATGTAGCACTTTTTCTAGTATGAGTTCACAAATTTAACTGTCAGACTTCATTGACTGTACAGCTCATCCTTTGTAAAAGTTCATAGGAGGAAATATATTTATTCTTATTTTGAAGAAATATAATGACTAATCTGAAAATATTTACCATATTCCTAATTTTGAAAATACTTTATACTAATTCTTCCACTGAAGTTTCCCAGTTTTATCTTTCTACTCCCTAATTGAGCACATGTCATCACAAGCTGTTTGTCCTCTTCTAATGTTTTAAATTATTTTTTCCTCAGAGATCTCTTTCATGTCTTCTGTTCTAATCTTTAAAAATATCTCCATGGACTAAATTCAGACATAAACCCCAATGAAAAGCAATAAAGAGTCACCCTTGTTTCTGAGTTTCACACATATGTATCCAACAGCTTCTTGAGTGTCTTCACTTGGATATCTCAGAGCAACAAAGAATTCAATAGAACCAACGCTGAGCCCTTCAGCTTTCCCCAAGACTACAAATTGGAATGTTATTGGCATAAAGTTAATCAGAAAATTTGAAACATAGGAAATTCTTATTCTCTATGTAATTAAATATAAAATTATGTCAATCTACCTCTTAAATACATACAAACCTCACTGTCACTTCCTTTTAATAGCCTACATACTTCTGTTATGTTCAAGCCAAAATCATTTTCTATTGCTCCCTTGCTTAAAAATCTTAAATGGTTTGCTATTTGATAATAGAATTTATACTAAATTATAAAACATGATGTCTTAGTCTGCTCAGCTGCTGTAACAAAATATCCACAGGCTGGATAGCTTAAGAAACAAAAATTCATTATTTCATGGTTCTGAAAGCTACAATCTATGATCAAGGTACAAGAAAATTATGTTTCTAAGGAAGATTCTCTCCCCGGTATGTAGATGGCCACCTTCTGTGTGTGTCTTCACAGCGATCTTTTCTCAGTAGGTAGGTATGTGTGAGAGAACGAGTTTTGTGGCATCAGTTCTTATAAAGAACCTAGTCCTATTGTTCAAGGACCTCTCCCTTACGATCCCATTTAACCTCAATTATTTCCTTAGAGTTCTCATTTCCAAATCCAGCCACACTGAATATTGGGGCTCCAAAATACGACATTTTAGGGGAGGAACCCAAATATTCATTCCAAAGTACATAGTAATGAATCAAGAGCTGTATTTCTTTCTTTCTTTCTTTTTTTTAAACAAATTCTCTCTGGTTTGCCTGAGGTAGCTCACTGCAACCTCAAATTCCTTGGGCTCAAATGATCCACCTGCCTTAGGCTCTCAAGTAGCTTGGACTACAGGCACGTGCCATAACACTCAGCTAATTCTTCCATTTTTAGTAAAGATGAGGTCTTGCTCCTGCTCAGGCTGTTCTCAAACTCCTGAGCTCAAGCAATTTTCCCACCTCAGCCTCCTAGAATGGCATCAAATATTTTTAAACATCTGCCATCAACTAGAAATGTTATTACCTGTAGCCACATCTGAGGTGAAGCCAAACACTGCTCCTGTTTTCATGAAGTTTTAATTTTAATGGGGAAGACATCTAGAAGTAAATGGACTACCCATAGAGATACTCCCAAAGCTTGACTTTCCTGTACCTCGGTACCTCTTCCCCCTATTTACCCTAATATCGCCATCCTCCTTCTCAATCTCTCTTCTCTCTCTCAATGTAATCAATGTGTACATGGATGTATGTGCACACCAAACACACAGCTACTCATATGTCAGCTTAGCTCCTTTCTCTTCCCAAAAGGCCTTTTCTGATCACTAGAGACTGAACTAGTTTGTATCTGGCCCATGATGTCAAATCCTACTGTGCCAATAAAACATGCTTATGCTTTACTTTCAGAGATCATTGGATTTACTGTCTTATTACTTTAAGAAGACAGTGAAAATGCCTTTCTGTCTTCATCATGACCTGCCAGCATCTAACAGTCAGTGACATATAGTGGGCTCAATAGACACTCAATGAGTACTGTTGAGTATTATGCCACATTTCGTTTATAGCACATTTGAAAGTATCTTTGTAAGAATACTATTTCTTTTGTGTAAAAAATAAAGTTCATTAGTCAATCGGTGAATTTAACAATCTTCAAATTATTTATTTACTATAGAATTACGTAGAATTCTTAATATGAAAATGTGAACTATGGATTATCAAAACACATGTATTCTTCTTTTTCTAAAGTATTTTATTGCATAAGTTTTTTTTTTCTTTCCTTATAGCATCAGAATAATTAACCCTGAATTGCTAACTTTTGGTTAACATTCTTCAATAATCTTTTCCTTTCTTCACAGTTAGGCCAGAAATTAGTCTTTTTGCAAGAATTAATGGTGCCCTTTACTCCCAACATTTGTAAGCTAATGGGTAACAAAATTGTAATGCTTCTATAGATCAAAGAATCACATGAAAGTTGTTTTAACAGAACTATTTTACACTAGCTCATTAATACTCATCATCAAAGGCACATGCAGAATATAAAGTCCTATTGTCAAAGGAACTAAATAAATAACCTCATTAAAATTTAGCTGTGAGTGCATGAATTAATGAACAAGATTTTTCATGATAAAGATTTTAAGTAATAATTGGTTCCAATGAGTGCCTTAAAATTACAATATTTTGAAACATGGTTTATTGCAAAAATAGGGGTATATATAATTATTATTATTAATATTCATATAAAACACCTTATCAATTGACAGTAATGAATATGAACAATATCACTAAACTGAATATCATGAGATCTATTATTATTAATAAGTGAAAGAGTAAATTAAGGCAATAACAAAAGATATTATGAAAATGTGGATGTAAATCATCAAAATTTGTTGAATTTGTTCTATACTGGTTGGACTTTATGAAATGTAGTGTCTGGCTCAGTAACTCTGTAGTAAGGACGGCATGGGATTCTATAGTATTAAAATGCCATAGATAAGATGTTACCAAAGTTTCTATTTTCTTAGATCGTTAATGTTTTATTTTGATTTGTTATCTTAGGCCAATTAGAGTCCTTTTGATAGTATCTGTAGGTCAATTAAATGCCTAATAATTTCTGTATTCAGTAGTAAGTTTAATAATTAACTTATTAATAATTTCATAAGTATGTATATCCTAAAAATTTAGCCATTTGAAAAAATCATAAATAAAACTGAAAAATTATCTTTTGATTTAATTGTTAATTAACATACTTGGATGTTTGCAAGCCACTCTGGAGTGTCGTCTAACCTCTCAAACTTTGGGATCAGATTGGACCATGTTACTTTCATCCCAGGTTTCACATTGACTTTTGTGCAGACCCTGCTTCTCATCACCACAATTACTAGAAGCCAAGGTATTGATTGACAGCTGCTTCTCATCACCACAATTACTAGAAGCCAAGGTATTGATTGACAGTTTCTTCCTACTTAACATGAGTTATTTCTTTTCAGAATCTACTTTGTAGATTGTAGTGTGATAATACAGGTATCAGAGTAGCAGATGTGAAAGCAGCTCCATTCCACAGTGTTTTAAAATTTTATTTGCATTTGGCTAGTAAATAATGTGTCTTCGAAAATATTTGCAAAGCAACTTTAAATGAAATAAATACACACACACACACACACACAAACACACACACATGAGGGGTGGCCAGAAGGTATTCTATCATATAACGTGAAAAATAGAGACTTACATGGATGGATATTCTTGGACAGCTTTCATATGCTTGTGGAGTTGTAGTTTCCTATTATAATTTATAATTTTGGCTATCAATTAAAAAACACTAATTTTCCATGTAACTATTCATCTACATTGCATTCAATATTTTTAAATATTCTAACTTGTAGATATGTTGTTTAGACAAAAAAGAAATAAACAGGTTATTAAACTAATAAATATATGTTGTTTTAGGGGTTCTCAAGACCAAACTCAGGTTTAATAATTCACTATAAGGACCGAAAGAAATCAGAAAATCTTCTATACTTACAATTATGTATTATTGTAACCAAAGATCATATTATTAAAAACAGTAAAGGAAAGGCATATATGGGTGAAGCCCAGGAGAAACCAGGAGCAAACTTGAAGAGTTAATGAGGGAGTGGTCTTTCTCCCAGCACACCCAGGCATTGCTGTTGCTCAGGGCCTTTCTTCCAGATCAGTCACTGAGGAATGAAGAGTCCCATGTGACTGACCTCATCACTCAGTCTGTAGTCCCTCAAGATTTAGGGTGATGCAGAGAGGCCCAAATCTTCAGTCATACAAAAGGAAGCATTCGGGTGGTGCCTGTGGCTCAAAGTAGTAGGGCGCCAGCCCCATATGCCAGAGGTGGCAGGTTCAAACCCATCCCCGGCCAAAAAAAAAGGAAGCATTCATATTAATCACAATTAATATCAGACAGGAAAAAAAAAACACTCTTCAAAAAATTCCAAGTTTTCAAAGATGAGAACTCAGGAGCACACCAAGTTCCAATATTTTCTTTGAATGTGGAGAGCTTAAGCAACCCAGGCTTGCTAAATTAATCCATCACTGCACATATACCACTAGGCTTTCATATAGATACTGACAACTGTACTTCACTTCCAATTATTTTTTCCAATCATTTTTATCATATTTGTTCCTCATTTTATTATATACTCCTAGTTTTGTATTTTTTCACATCTAAGAAGCCCATTTCACACCTTCTTCTCTCTTTTAGATATTTATAATCTAATTTCTAGCTTTTATGTAAAACATTCCCTTTAAATACATCAAATGCATTGGTATATAAAATAAAATCTTATAGATATATGACAGATAGATAAATAGAGATATAAACAGTGACGATAGAGATACATTTATTGCTAGTGGAGGTGGGTGCTTCATTTAGTGAAGGTTTCCTGGGGTGTATAACCTTTTTTCTTTTCTAGCTGCAATGAATGGAGTTGGAAGAGTAAGAGTTGTCTTAGGACAGATAGCAAATATAGCAAACACTAAGAAAAGGTAATTTTCAAGAAAAGAAAAATAAAAAACAGTCTATGAAAGCTTTTGCAATATTGGACACCACAAATAAGAAAAAAAAGTTATCACAAAATCAGCATGTAACCCTAACGCCCTCAAGATGGATACTCTTGTTAGATAATTGTTTGTCAGTTATCAACAAAAATTGAATATATATGCATATACTATTTCTCAGAAATTCCACTTCTATAAATACTCTACTAAAACACTTAAGACAAAAGTTTAACGTACATGTTCATAACTGCTGTATTTTAATAATCCTAATCTGTAAACCACCCCCAAATTTATTAAGCACAGAAGAGATTAACCACTTCCTATGTGAATTAATAATTTACATTATGCTCACCTCATAGAATGCTATACAACAATGAGAATAAATAATCTGAAGTGACACATGACTATGGGGTAGAAATTCACAAATCCAATATGGCATATTCATTTATCAATGGAAGGCGGGCATCATATAAAATATGAAAGTTACAAAACATTTTATATAAGAAGACTAGAGAGTGCATTTAGTTGGAGGCAGCAGGTGATCACTACTGCATGAGAGGTATTTAGAACCTAGAGACTATTCTAATTCTTAATCTTATAATATTAGCTTGGTATGTCTACTTCATAAAAACTCTGAGTTGTATAGTTATCATTTCAGCACTTTTATACATACATATTAATTTTTAATTAGATAAACTACCACACAAACTAAACATTACTTAAAATTCTGGAAAAATTTTTCTAGAGAAAAATGAGAAAATTAAGATATAAGTAGTTTTAGAAATGAAAAGAACATAATTACAACTACTAGAGACATTAATAGAATAATAAGAAAAATATAAAAGATGCCAATGAACTTTTAAATGAAAAGGAAACAATTTCATAGAAAAATACACCTTGCCAAAGCCAACTCAAGTAGAGGGAGAAAAAGCCTGAATAACATTACCTGCTTTATTTGCTGAAGCTAGTAAAATAGCATTTCATAGGGAAGAGAAAAGAAAAATAAGTTTTATTTATGAAATTACTCCAAAGGAATCCAAGAAAATGTTAGTGATAATCTATTATAATTATTCAATCATAAAAATATTAGTTTAAAAATATCATCTATGTAGCTACAGTAAGAATATTTGGTAAATGTTAATGTTTATTCACAACAATTAAAAAAATCTTACCACAATAGCAGTAAACAGGATATTTTTAATCTAAAAATGACATTCACCTAAACCTAATTTATTGATAAATTTTTTCCTATGTGTTATATAAATGTTGTACTTATTACATATCCTATTTAGTCATTATTAAACTAAAGAAAAGTAGTTACAATTTGTATTTTTTTCCCTGTAGGCACTTTAAATTCCTTTTATTATTCAATTTTATATTTCTTTTGTTCTACATTACATTGTTTGTAACAAAAATGATTTTAGCTGCTTTTGCAAGATTTGCTAATTTTATTTTCAGATTTTATTGAAATAACATTTGTAAAATAAAGTTTTCATATAGTACTCACAGTGGACATCTATTTCTTAAATATGATTAATAGAAATTTATTTATTTCTTTAGCAGTCATTAAGAGTATTGTAGTTGACTTTTGATACAACTCCTTTACCATATTAAGTAAAATTTTAATCCACTTTCTCTTTTTGGTTAATTATAAATTGCTGTTGGATTATATCAAGAGACATTTTGTATTAATAATATCATGACCCTTCCCTGTTAGTGTGATTTAATAGATTATGTACAGAGGTCTTCCAATTTTGAACAATCTTTGAATTTCTTTAACTATACCTGGTCATTGCACTAATAGTTTTTATAAGTATATTTCAATAAGTATGGGCCGGTTCATTGTCACATATACTATCAGATGAGAAAAACACTCAAAAGCTTACATGACTTTGAGACAGGAATGAATATGGTATCGATTCTTCTCAATTGTTCCAGATATCTTTGGATGAAAATGTGGAAAACCTGCTCAGTGTTTTCTATGCTCTGAACAAGAGTACAAATGAAGATATCCTTAACAAATACCTAAATATTTAAAAGTCTAAATGATATCAAAGTGTTAATATATGTTACATCCTTCCACTTGTGACATATATAGGCATTCACACTGAATTTAGAGTTCTTAGATTTCATGTGGTTCTACCAATGACACCCATTCCATGACATTTCTCCTATTTTTACTTTTGCATCTATTCCATTCTGATTGTTGAGAAATCTCACACAACCAGACCTACCCCAGCCTACATGACTTGTGTACAGCTTCATGAACCCTGGACCTAGGCCGTACACACCAACTGTGCAGCCCACATTTAGAAGGTCAGATCTAGGGAACTGGCCAACATAGGTTCAAGACCATTTGGGAATGAAATATTGTATGGAGGTGGGATTGGGATAGTCCCCAACTTTGAGACAAAGTTTGCTCAGTGGAGAGAAAAGGAAGCCCATCTAAAGTGCTCATTCTAATTGAGGGCCTGATCTTACTCTGCTATTAGGATGGTACTCCAAAGAGTCCTATTTCTGAAGAATGTAGACTGAAGGTAATATATTATACATCAGTAACTCTGGTCCACCCTACACCCTCCAAGTTCTGTAAGCATTAGCATGATTATGCAATTCATTCGAGGACAGAAAACCAACAACCACCCATCTTGGAAAAGTATCTATAGGTTTCCAAATGCCAATCTCCTTCAGATTAAAAGGAAATTCATTGTCTTCCTTCCAGACCATAGAGTAAAACATTCTTTGGTCTCTTTCCACTGATTTACAGGTATAGAGAAAATGAAGTCCTGTTCATCCTTTATTAGGAATATGTGAGTAGGACTAAAATTAGTTTATCTGAATTTGCTTTAGTTACGAGTGAATACACACTTCAGATTGTCAAATCAAACTGATACAGGATCCAACTTTATGATCATTTAGAAGATATAAGAAATCAAGCAGCAGTGAAATAAGGAGAGGTTTAAGACATCCCATGTGGTCCTTCTGATCCTTCTTTCCTGCATCACACTCTTTGGTTCAGGATAATGAATGACATTTCAAAGTTTTCATGTCATCCCATAAAATAGAGCATTTAGGATAGATATCGTGTTCATTTTATATCTACACATACACTTAACCTATGTAACATTTGTCAGGGAGCCATGCCTTGTTAATTGATAAATCTTAACTTTGATTACCATAAGCAATCCTAAAGTAAGGATGTCCTTCTCAAAGCATTCTACAGATGAGAACTCTCCTCCTAACCTTATCGGATGAGTTATCAGACTATTTGCAAAGAGATTTTTTTTTTTTTATTGTTGGAGATTCATTGAGGGTATAAGAAACCATGTTACACTGATTGCATTTGTTGGGTAAAGTCCCTCTTACAATTGTGTTTTGCCCCCAAGCTCAACAGTCTTCTTTCCTCTCCCCAAACACTTTTCTCTCTGCCCCAAGTGTAATCAGTAATTAAGAAAGAAATGACTTGCATTCCTAGTGATTAATCGCCTTCCTCTCCATTAGATTGTCTCACAGGAACACATGGAAGAGAGAGCATCGTGGACTTATTCTATGTAACCCAACATTTTACATTATATACTATGAAGATTTTGACTAATTATAATGTGCATATACTGCTTTTATAATGGGAAAAATAATCAATGTGGTATTTTTCCTAAATCTGTCTACCTGAACTCCTTTATCACAAAACAGGAAGACATTGGCTCTACCAAAATATAACTTTCTATTATAAATTTTATGGCTTACCTGAATTGTAAATAGAATTTGCCATTCTTCAAATTCTGAAAACCACATAGGTATCAGAGTCAGTAGTTAATACTTTTCCTCTAAATTCATTGTTAAATACTCATTAATTCTACATATATAGTTTTTGCCAATTTTTTCATTTTCTTTTAACTGCCATGAGAGATAAAGAGTAAACAAAATGGGATCCTTCTTTCTTAAAAGATAATATGGCTTTTAGGGTTGTTTTATATTCTTGTTCTGTTTATTAACCTATGCTTTAGCACACTATAGAAGTTTGTTATGTTTCCACAGATTGAGTAAAATGTTTGAAGTTGAAAAGTAATTTTGAGGTATTCTTTGTGTAATCTACATTTTTTACAGACTAGAAAACTAAGTGGTTAAAGCAACTGGCCCAGTACATAGCTCTACAATGCCCCTCTTCTCAACATCTTTTGTGTAATGACTTAGCAACTCAAATCCTGAATTTGCTGTTGTGCTCTACAAATTACATTCTACTACTCCTGAACTCAATATTTCAGTTTTAATTAAAATAATATTTATTTTATGAAAAAATTTCTATGTATTCTCCTTCATATCTATTGAATGTATCATAAATTATAAGCATCATATTAAGAAAAGGAGAGTGATGATTTCTTGCTTTTAAGTAACTGAAACTAAAGATTGATGTAACATGTTTAAAAATATTGCTTTAAATCATCCAAACCTCTCATCTCATTTGCAATTCAGAAATGTCACAGACTGCAAATTCCTATAAAATGAAAAGCTGATGCCTAATTCAAGGGGAATTTAAATCAGTCAGAGAAAATGGAATTTAGAGAAACTCTCATTAACTTAAAGTCCTTATTTACTTTCTATTTCCTTTGTATGTATACACTAAATACAAAGATGATTCATGTATTATTGCACCATCTTTCATGTTAATTACATTCTAAAAGTAGTCTCTAATGACAGTATAATAATGACACTGTATATTTATAATGTCTATTTTCAAACAACACTGCCACCTTAGAATCCAATTCTTATCCTCAAAACACCAATTTGTTGGGTTTCATCAGCACATGAAGTAAATGGATTTATATATCTAATGTTAGTTGGAAGATTTAGGTAAATAAACATAAAATTATGCTATTGCTAGGCATCATCTTATAAAGATTTTGAAAAATAGCTAACTAAAAGTGAAGTAAAATACTTTGAAAATTATCCAAACAGATGAAAAATTATCTCATTGATAGTCCAATTAAATATATGTTTACATTTCTGAGTTTAAAAATATTTAATATTTACCAAGTTTGTATTCAGTGTACTGCCTTAATGTACAGGCAGTACATCAAGGACTGAAGATCACAGAAAAACAAGTTTTTTGTTATAGAACCACCATTTCAATGGAAGGTACAGGCCAAAATACTCAACTTTTATTATAGTAGTGTCAACTTTGATATTGTTGGTATATATTCAGAAGCCTATGAGAATGAGTATGAAGAGAACTAAATTCATCTGAGAGGTTAATATCAAGGTAAATATTATCCAACAAGAAATTAGCATTCACAACTCAGAAACAAAGACAAATATATGTTTTATTCTGCTTTGCAAGTTTCCAACTAAAAGCAGCAGCCATGCTAATGCTACTTTTATCATTTCTATTTATCACATTTTAGCAATACAAAGAACTGAGCTGAGAGGAAACAATCACATATATGTATATGGTGGAAAAGAGAAAACAGAATAATAATAATAGGCAAAACATGATATTGGTGCTGATGGGGAGGATATTTTTTTCATACTACTCGAATAAACAAAGAAAATATAATACTTCGTTGTTATAGTACTTTGTTGTCTATAAAAAAAAAAGTTTCAAGTAAGCATATACCTTCCTCCCCCAGGTTTTAGAGGAGAAAATTTTGAATATGAAAATTTGAGGATTGAAGTCTTTTCTAGTTTGACAGGTCCTCTTTCAAAAAATCAGCCTCTGTAAGGTAAATACTACCCAACTGCTCCTCTTCAAGATGACATTGGATTGAATACGTAGGAGCAGGTGACTTAAAGGATGCCATCCCTGGGAGGAGTGAGGGGAGTCACACAGTGTCCATATTGTTTTCTGAAGGAGTCTTGATTCCAACACTGTTCTGGGGATTACTGAGAACAAGCCCCAATATGCTGTTAGAGCCAATGTGTTGTCACTGTTCTATGTATTTCCAGATATGTAGCCTCATTTGTAAGAGAAAAGCCTCCTTATTGAATCTTCAATCATCTGGTGGCTCACCAGTTAGCAAGTCTTTATCCCCTTACTTGGGAATGTCAATGTTTCCTGATTTTCTATGTGGCAAAGTAGGACGTGAAAAATCAGCATTTCTATTTCAGTCTTAACCTGTCTTAGGGTCTCCCTGGGTCACTACTGATCAATTTCCCCAGAATAGCACCATTGCTGGTGCTCTAAAAAAGGAATTAGAAGCAGAATGCTGTGGATTTCTTGTTTGTTTTGTTTTGCTTTCCCCTCCCCCTACCTAGCAAAATACTGGCCCTTTGAGGGGGGGATCAACACACATATCTAATTATTTGTCTTTCCCTGCCTCCATCTATGATGTCTTTTCCATAATCCATTCTGTTTGGAGTAGCAAGCTTCCCACCTATTCTTCTGTCCCTCAGGAATTGCCCTTCTCCACATAAGATAACTCAGTTCCTTTAAAGGATTCCCAAATTATAGAGATGATGAAAATGTGGAGAAAGTAGTTGAGAAATAGGAAAAGATGAAGCAAAAGTGTTACCAAAAATATTATTTCCATTATAGACAAGAACTCAAGAACATCAAGTTTAGCTACACATTATGTAAAGTCATAAATTTCCCATATGGCAGCAAAACCCAGCTAGAAAATATGTGAGTTCATGGTTAGTTTCCATATATGAAAACAGACGGAAACATATTTGCACTAATACATTTGACTAAGTTTGAATAGATTCATTTTATAACACAGAATTTTAAAAATAAACAGGCCATATTAGTTTGAAATAGAGTGTAAAATTGCAACTAACTTTGGAATCAAACTGAAATCAAGAAATGAGAGAAGTTCACGCATCTGTGGTTTCAGAATTTCACATGGAAATTGCTATATAAGTATCCTTTTAGTAAGTACATTACATAACCAACAATGCATTGCATATTTGCATGGACTCTACTCCATTAGATATTACATATTTTTGGATATTTTTCAGATATTTTTATATTACATATTTTTTCCTTTCTCTTCTGGAGACAGGTTCTCACTCTGCCACATCAGATCAAGTGCAATGGCATCATCATAGCTCACTGTAACCTGAAACTCTAGGGCTCAAGTCATCCTCCTGCCTCAGCCTCCTGTGTAGCTGGGACTACAGACTCATGCCACCATGCCAGGATATTTACATCTTTTTAATTCATCTAAATATAATTATCAAAGATCACATCATTACAGAAATAATCATTATCTCCAAATAGATTTTGGTATTTGACTTTCATAATTTTAATAAATCTAATATTATAATATGATTATGGTGTAAAGATACCATCTTTTTCATATATGGAAAAAAATTCCCATATCTAAACTATAAAACAAGAATTATTGAAATGCTAAAATATAATCATCCTGTAAGATTGGCTCCAAGAATAATTTTGGTGTTCTTGATTTTTGTTTTTGTTTCCAAATATTTTGAGGGTTCACATGGTTTTGGTTAAGTGAATCAATTTTACGGTGCTTGAGTCAGAGTTATAAGTGTGCCTCTCACTCAGATAATGTTCATGATACCCCCTAAGATGGTTTTTAGCCATCCCACCTTCTCCCCTTCCACCTGCTTGTTTTCCACTGACTTTTATTTCCCTCTGTACCCATGTGTGATCATCAGTTAGTTCCAGTTAGTGAATACATGGGGTGTTTGTTTTTCTCTTCTTTACATACTTCACATAGGATAATGGTCTCTAGTTCCATCTAAACTGTTGCAAAAGGCTTTTTTAGTTGATCCTCCTTAGTGACTAAGTGTATTCCACAGTTTCCATACACCACATTTTGTTAGTCCACTCCTGAATTGGTGGGCATTTGGGTCGATTCCACATCTCTGCAATTGCGAATTGTACTGCAGTAAACATTTGAGTGGAGGTGTCTCTTTGATAAAATGCCTTCTTTTCCTTTAAGTAAACTCCCAGCAATGGGATTGTGGGATCAAACGGTAGGACTACTGTTAGTTCTTTGAGACATCTCTATGCTGTTCTCATTAGAAGTTGTACTAATCTTCAGTCCCATCAATAGTATTTAAGTGTTCCTTTCTCTCTCTGTATCCACCCCAGAATCTGTTGTTTTTGGACTTCTGTTTTATGTAAAGGATGAGCTCAATGATTTCTCCTTTCCTAGTGAAACTTTAAAATATGGATGACTTTAGTCACTGTGAAAATGCTGACTTTTCTAACTAGGTCGCACAACAGAAATAATTGCCTGAGTCAGGGTTGTATGTGTTGCCTGAGTTTAAGGCAGATTGCTCTTGTATGACACATTAACACATTCAAGTCAACATCAATTGACTTTAGTGTCAATGCTATGCAAATGTACAGTGACAACTGCCTTGTGAAAACACATCTCTGTCTTCAAGAATGATTCTTCTATATCACAGATTTTGCAATGCCATGTCATATTTAGCAATTATTCTTGAAAAGATGTGCATTGAATTTGGGACTGTACTTATAGAGTAAAATTATATAAAATTTAAATTAACAGTCATTAAAAAAAATGGAGACTTTACATCTTGTTTATGTTTACCTGGATGGAGTAGGAACACATTTTTCTTAGTAAAATATCTCAAGAATGGGAAAAAAGTACCTAATGTACTCAATACTATTATGAATCTAATACATAATCACTTACACATTCATACAATTGATAAAATACGAATTTAGTTCAGAAAGGAAGGAAGAAGAAGGAAAGAGGAGGGAGGGGGAGGGTAAGGAGGAAGGTGAGTGGAGGGAGGAGGGAGGGCAACGTGCACAATGCAATGGTACATTTCAAAACAAATAAGAATAAGTTATAAATTTGTCTTACCACAAAAATAAGTGAGGTGATGGTTGTGTTAATCAGTTTGATTTAAGCATTCCACCCTGCATATCAAATCATCACATTGTACCCCATAAATGTATATGGTTATGATGTAATAAAAATTAAATTAAAGGGGCGGCACCCATGGCTCAGTGAGTAGGGCACCGGCCCCATACTCCAGAGGTGGCAGGTTCAAACCCAGCCCTGGCCAAAAACTACAAAAAAAAGTAATAATAATTAATTAAAAAATTAAACTAAATTAAAATATACATATTCAATAACTCATAATGAATATGTATCTGTTAATGACAAAGTATATATGCCTTAAATGATAATAATGATTAATCTTCAATTTGTGCTTTTTGTAGTTTCTTTCTGTGATTCGATTTATTTTCTTTTTTTCTGATCCATGTATCCTTTATTCCATCCCCAACCACTGTGCTGCCTGCAAGCAACAGTATACAAACTGGCAATCAACCACAATGCAGTTACATATATAAGGCTTTTAAATTTGAAGATAAAATTAAAATAAAACCAAAGACCCACCCCTCTCAAAACCCCAAACCCCCAACTCTTTCTGCAATTTGAAAGGCAGAGTAATTACCTTTGAGTAATTATAACAGAATAATCGAGTATGGGTCATAATGTGCTATTTTACATCATGACTCATTTCAACCTTTACATATTTATCATGATTTGAAGCAAGGTAATATGGTGATAGGAGCATAGGCTTTGCACTTTGAAAACACTATTTTTTTTCTTCTTTTTTATTGTTTGGGATTCATCAGGGGTACAAAGAATTTGGTTACACTGATTGCACTTGTTAGGTAAAGTCCCTCCTATAATTGTGTCCCACCCCCAAGAGTTGTGACATACACCACACCCTTCATTCCTCCCCCACCTCTCCTCTACCCACTCTCTCCTTCATGTACCCCCCCACCTTGTATTAGATTATTTACTGCCTTCACATTAGAATTGAGTATATCAGATTCTTGCTTTGCCATTCTCGTGATGTTCTACTAAGAAGAATGAGTTCCAACTCCATCCAGGTTAATACAAAAGGTGTAAAGTCTCCATCTTTTTAATGGCTGAATAGTATTCCATGATACCCATATACCACAGCTGGTTAATCCATTCTGGTTTGGTGGGCATTTAGGTTGTTTCCACATTTTGGAGATTGTAATTTGAGCTGCGATAAACAGTCTAGTAAAGTGTCCTCATAATAAAATGATTTTTTTTTCTTCTGGGTAGATACCTAGTAATGGGATCGCAGGATCAAATGGGAGGTATAATTTGAGTTCTTTGAGGATTCACCATACTTCCTTCCAAAAAAGGTTATATTAGTTTGCAGTCCCACTAGCAGTGTAAAAGTGTTACCTTCTCTCAACTTTTTTGTTTTTTCAGTTCTCTGATAAGTAAAAAAGATAGTTTTATAGATTTTTCAGGGTATTCCTAATGTTAAAGCTATGGCTAGTGTTGGTAACTTTTACTTTACTTTCAAAGCAGAAGTAGAAATGATACTAGATTTTTAATTTAACTTTATAGGTGTAATTAGTTTGTGTTTATAATTGATTATGTGGACATTGATTGTTAGAGGGTTAATGTTTGACCACTTACTAATTATGTGACTTTTGATTTATGAGTCATCTTGTAAATGTCCTACACTGAAATATAACATATTACTTTTCAAAGAATAGGTTGTGATTGCTTGAGTTAATAAACTATTCTAAAACTAACATTCACTCTTTCCTTTATGCCCAGGAATAATTACATGAAGTAAGGTAAATACCAGAACTATTTTAGGGTTTATAGTGATAATTTAATGGTACAACACATCATGGGTTGCATGTCTCAATTAATTTCTAAAACATTTAACATAAAATCATAAATGAAATAAGTATAATTTATATGATCAAAGAGAAGTGGCAATAGTCTATAGAAAGCAACATGTCTATATAGGTACTAAACTTCCAGGAAACACCCAACACCACAGCATTTCTGAAGCATCTTAAAACAAAACAAAATTATGTGAAATGAGACAGCTTAAATGCATTATACTTTGGTGTTATGAAATATTAATGCTCAAATTCCCACAAAAGAACATGGTCGGCAAAAAGCTATGAAGGACAAATTCCTTACTTATAAACTATCTTTGGAAATTGAAAGTAAGGATTTATCACCAAATAAATAAATTATATGATTTCACTTTATAGTTTAAAATTGTAATATTGAAATTTAGAAAAAAAAAAAACGCATTTGTTTTTCAGTTTAGAGAGCTATTTTCCAAACACAATATAGTATAAATTAAGAATCAGCTTTAGAGAGGGTGGAGCAAGATGGCGGCCGAGTAACAGCTTCCTTGCGGCTGGGCACGGTGAGACTGGGGAGAGAGGACTTCAGGCATCTCTGGCAGGTGGGGTCTGCCCAGAAACTTCCCTTTGGGGACACAGGGAGACAGCATGAGGCTTCTGGACACCCTGAGGAAGGCAAAAGCGGCAGAGATGGGGCAAGTGGTTGCGTGTGTTCATTTGGTCTGATCCTGTCGCCAGCTGTAGGTGGGGCAACAGTAGGACTGCAGGCTGGAAAGGCCTTGCCTGTGAGCTGTTTAGGTTTCACTTGGCACTCAGTTGAACTGCCTTGAGAGAACTTGGGCAGGAGTGGGGGGGGGGTTGAGTGCTGTCTGGGGCTCCAAACTGGGCCACCGAGCCAGATGGAGCTCCCAGTGTTTGGTGATGGGCTATGTGGAGCCATTGTGGGAGAACTGCCCTGGCAAGCTCCACCCTCAGGGTCACAGAACAAGCACTGGGCAGGAGCAAGTAATCTAGTGACTGAGCAGTCTAAAGGTGGGGACTGAGACACCTCTCAACCTTAGCCCTCAGGGGCATAGGGTGAGACTGGTTTTGGCACATTGGGTAAGTGGAGAGCCACTTAAGGAGTGATCCCAGCCACAGCGCTTTCCTGGGAAAGCTTCTGCTTAGACCAAGTTAGCAATTTAAAGTGTCTTCTAAGCAGGCTGAGGAGGATTTAAGCTCTCCAACCTGCGGGGTTTGAGAAATCATTAGAGCACAGGGTCACTCCCTACAAAGTGACCAGTAACAACAGAGTGAATCTGCCAGGGTCTGATCTGGGAGAGACAACTCTGAGGACGGTCATAGGCAACAGTGAAAAATAATCATGAGGAGGAATCAACAGAAAAACTCTGGCAATATAAATAACCAGAGTAGATCAACTCCCCCAAGGAATGACAAGATAGATGAAGCACAAGATCTCTTGCATAAGCAAATGGCTGAGAAGTCAAAAGTTGAGTTCAGAGTCTGGATAGCAACTAAGATCAGTGCAATGGAGGAAAAGATGGAATTAGAATTTCAAGCAGTAATCCAAAAGATGACCCAAAAGATGTCTCAAGAACTGAACGAGTTCAAAGAGAAAACGACCAAAGATATTGACACATTGAGACAAGAAGTTGTAGCCCTCAAAGATCTGAGAAATACAGTAGAATCCCTCAGCAACAGAATGGAGCAAGCAGAAGAAACAATTTCTGAAACTGAAGACAAAGACTTC
>CAUYON010211622.1:0-101011 GCA_963573935.1 Arctocebus calabarensis
ACTTGGGAGGCAGAGGCAAGAGACTCGCTTGAGCCCAGGAATTGGAGGTTGCTGTGAGCTGTGATGCCACAGCACTCTATCCAGGGTGACAGCTTGAGGCTCTGTCTCAAAAAAATAAAATAAAATAAAATTCACACAGAGGAGTTCTGGGAAATAGGTTATTTGCTCAAGTTGCATAGAGGAGAGGGCCTCTAGTGAGGGGGAATTATACTTCAGCATACTTACTAAAACAGGATGATTTAGAACAATGATTTCCAAATGCTGGTTCACAGACTGGTTGCTTCAGCATCACCTGGGGAGCATGTTAAAAGGCAGAGATCCTGATTTGTTAGGACTGTGAGACCTTTGTGAGGCCTGGAAACATGTATAACTAAGAGAAAGGGAGGTTTGGCTGCATGACCAGGTTTGAGAAGCCATGCCCCCAAATCACAGGGTGGTAGAAGTTCAGAAACCTGGGCTGCAGTCCCGGGTCCAGAGCAGACTTGCTGTGTGATTTCTCTGGGCCCACCTCCAACCTCTGTCTTGAGAGTCAAAGGAAGTGAAGGGTGTACAGTGTTCTGTCCTTTGGAGAGCCCCCTGAATGTGTCCCAGTGACTGTGAGGATACTGCAAGTACTCTGTGTTTGTGACTGCTACATCAGTCAAAGTTCTTTCACCTGATCTGATCCCTTTCCTCTACTTTTCAAGTCCTGGCAGCAGAGCAAAGGACTTGGCCATGTGATGTAAAATCCCTTCTAACTGTAAAGGTGTTTATGTTTTGTTTTATGTTTTTGCAGACACCAAGGTTCTATATGTTCTTGTGGCTTCTCACAGATATTATTTCTGCAATTTTCATTTTTGCTATATTTTATTTTTACTGGTAAGTATATATTTGTTAATTTCTAATGTAATAAATGGGTTCTTACAGAAAGTTGAGAAAAAACAGAGTTATATTTTTCCTGTAATCCCACATGGCAAGATGGGGTTTATGATCTGAACCTCTCATTTCTTCTCATACTGTCTGCAGCTTCTCATACTCTTTGACTTCCCCAACACAGTCCTTATCCTAACAGTTCTGTCTTACCCAACACAAGACAGCATTGTCAGGATAAGGACTAAGTAAAAACTTAGTCAAGTCTACCATTATGCATTCAGTACGGAGCAGCTGGGAGAGGACAGTGGTTTAAGGTTGCCAGAACAAGTGCCTCCTTGCCTTCCTACCATCCATGACACCAGATATATCAGGGTACTGTGCAAAGAACAAGCTCACAAACCAAAAAGACTGGGTTTTTAGCCCTAGCTTTGCACCTTTAGTTGCTGGGCGACCCTGAGAAAATCATTGCCCCTTTCTGGGCCAGAGTCTTTATTTGTCCAAGAAAATGACATTTGAGAACCTTGCAGCCAAATGCTACAGGATTGCAAGTTTCAAGGTGAAGGGAAAGAGCATCCTGGAAGAGGAATATATTAGTTAGAAGATACCATGGTTCTTTACCCCATCATTTTGTGATTTGTGATATATCCTTTAAAGAGGGGAAGCCCAACCCTCTGCTAAAATGAAAATCTGACTAGATAATGCTTCTTTACTGCCTTGGATTATTGACTTTCTTTAAAGGGATGTCTGTGAGTTCATGAATGGTCTGCTTCCTTGCAGGCAGAAAGAGACCAAAATAGAACAATTGTTCGAAATCTCCAGCATTCACACAGGTAAAGTCTGAGGTCTATCGCACTCCTATCTCTTTGTCTCTTTCCGGTCTGCTTTTCATGTCTCTGACAAGAGCTTAGGGTGTCTGGGAAACTGTGGGAGAGAAAACATAGGCTGGGCACAGATTCTGGAGGGTCCTCTATATCAGGCTTCAGGCTTTAGACTGAATGCTCTAAGCAGTGAGATCCTTTGGAAGATTTCAGGCATTGGTGTTTATTTGTTCACTTCCTCATGGATCAAACAGTTATTGAGTACTCACTTTGTACCAGGCACTTAGAAAGAGCTAACTGAAGGATAACTGAATGAAAGCTGTCTGTGGAGGGTGGCTCAGGAGAGGGGAGAGCAGGTCCACAAAAAGCAGTGAGGAAGCAGCCAAAAACACAGCAGTTGACCCTCAGAGTCAGGCATGTAGATCCAGGACAGAGCAGCGGCCACACCCATTAGGACTGAAGGTGCTTTATGGGGCTTCATTGCGGGTAATATATGTTGGAGGCTGGAGGAAGAAAACTTCCGAAGTCCCAGAATGCTAGAGAAGAGTCTAATCTCTGCATATCAGCAATCAGGAAATGGCAAATGAGTTTCACACAAGGGTGCAATATGGTGAGATTTCTGTGTAAAATAATGGAAATATTTATTCAGCAGAATAACTCAGGGGCTGAGGAAGTAAATAGTTCCAGTAAAGGAAGGAAGGCTAGAGTTTATTTTTAGAGAGTTACAGAGATAATCACACGGTGAGTTAGTAGTTTTTAAAGCCAGTGCAACGTCAATGGGAAAACCAATGAGGAGGTGGCAGACTTGGGACAAAATTTCTTTCCATTGCTCCTGGGCCTTCAGTAAACTTGGGACGGTCACAAAATCATGAATGACTTTAGTCTCCTGTGGACAATGGTGACAGTCCTGTGATTCTATGTGCTTGCTAGAAGATGATACGACACTTAGGATTGCAGGAAGGGACCATGAAAAAATAAGTTTAGAAATTTGACCAAATTGAATGGAAAGCAAATTGGACTTTCATGTGTTTGTGAAACTGAAGGTTTAAGCCAAGTTCATCCAAATCGCAATGTGGTGGCGAGATCTCAGGCAACTCCAAGTTATGTGGATTTTAAGACCACTCAACTGGCTATATTAAGAAGTCTGAAGGCTATATTCCAGTTACCTTATGATTATCCATAGTTGTATTAGTAAGCTAGGGCTGCCATAACAAAAACCAAGAGATTGGGTGACTTGAATAACAGAAATTTATTTTCTCACAATTCTGGAGGCTGGAAATCCAAGATCAATGTGCCGGCAAATATGGTGAAGACACCTACCGAGAGATTTCTTCCTAGCTGTAGATAGCTGCCCTCTTGCTCTGTTCTCACGTGACCTTTTCTCTGTGCGCGCTTGGGGAGAAAGATCACTGGTCTTTCTTCATTTTCTTATAAGGACACAACTCCTGTTGGATTAGGGTCCCACTCTTAAAATGGTGATGAAACATGGATAGGAAAGAAGTTTTGAAGGCAAAATTGAAGAACTGTATAAATTTGGATAAAGGAAGTAGCTATCATGCCTTAGAAAAAGTAGTCAGTTAACTCTATCCCATCCTCTACCATGTTGAAATGGTGATTTAAAAAAAAAAAGGAATAGAAAATAAGGAATTTTCTCTATTTTTAAGAGTTTTAATTGCCTGTTAACAGAAACTAGTTTTGCCTAAACCAAATGGAAAGAAAACTATATTGAAAGGCGATTTGGGTACCTCCAAGAGATACCTAGAAGGTTCAGGACCATGTTTAGAATCAGAGAAGGAACAAAGACGACTAGACAGAGGCCAAGACCTCAGCCACACCACAGCCCAATCATTCAGGTGGAGGAAGACAGAGACTCTTGGAGCCTCGTATACTGCTCACAGAGTGCCATATCTTGCACCACAGCCACCTCCAGGATGGGCATATACTCCTGTACCCACTGTGCCATATCCACCACCAGAAGGCATTTATTTTCTCTCTAGCTTGAGGGAATTTTTTTTTTTAGCAATTAGAAGGAGTCAATACTTTGTCTTCTGTCTTATATAGATTCTCATGAAAACTCTTCAGTTTTCTTACCTTTGTTTCCCTGTTTATGTCTTTTTCTCTTCTGACTGCTTTTTAACATTATCTTATTACTGGTTTTCAGTAGTTTGACTATGGTTTACTGTGGTATATATGTCAGAAAGAGAGCAACTATCTTGCTTAGGGTTTGCTGAAAATCTTAGAGTATAATTTTCATCAAAATTGGACAAATTTCACTCTTTATTTACTCAATCAGATATTTTTCTGCCCCTCTGCTTCATTGCTTTCTGGGATTCCAATTACACAGATATTATAGAATATGATATTATTCCATAGATTACTGTGACTGTTCATTTTTATTTTTTAGCCTATATATTTGCTTTATTTTTTGATAGATTCTATTTCTATGTATATTCATTTTCATTGCTATGTAAAAAATTACCCAAACCTAGCAGCTTAAAACAACACAAATCTATCTCACAGGCTTAGGTTAGACAGGTCCTTTGTATAGCATCTTACCAAGCTAAAATCAGGTATCAGTTATGGCTGCGATCTCATCTGAAGTTTAGGGTCCTTTTCCAAGCTCCCTGGTTGTTAGCAGAAATTAATTCCTCATTTATAGGACTGAAGTCATCCTGATTTTGATGGCTGTTGGCAGGGTTTTGCTCTCAGCTCCTTAGAGGCCACCCTCAGGTCCTAGCCACATGATCCTCACAACATACTTCTTCAAAGGCAAGAAGAGAATATCTCCCCAGTCTGCTATGATGAAGTCTTATGTAGTGTAATCAAGTGAATAACTATCCTATCACTTTTGTCATATAATATAACCTAATCAAGGCAGCAACTGTCCTATCATAGTCACAAGTCTCACCCCTCTCAAGGGAAGTGGATTATACAAGGGATATATACCAAAGATTGGGAATTTTAAGGGATGTCATGGAATTTTGCCTCCCATACTATCTCTTCAGCTTCACTGATCTTTTCTGCTATAATATCTAATCTGCTGTTAATTTAAAGCAGAGACATTTTTATTTCAAATATCATATTTTTCATCTCTAGAACTTCCATTGAGTTCTTTGTTATATATTCTTTTCTCTCCTCATTATGTTCATGTTTGCTCTAATTATTTGGACATAGTTGTAATAGTTGTTCATTATTATTGTTTGATAGTTATATCATCTGTTATTTATGGGTCCATTTCTATTAACCCAGTCATCTTCTGGCTATGGATCACATTTTCTTGATCCTTAGTATGTCTGCTACCTACCAGTATTTACCATATTAAACATTTTGAAAAATTACTAATTTATTTTAAAGTAATTTTTTAAAATCTCTTTATATATATATAACATAAATACCAATTTTTTAAAATAACTGTTTTACAAAACAAAAATATAGCAGTTATTTTACATTTCTATAGATCTTTCTAATGTCTGGATTAGTATATGACAAGAATTCTCATTTCTGCTTCTGCATTCAAACTCTTGTACTATCACCTACCATGTGTTCACTGGAAAAATCCACTATACATTGATGGGACCATCAGAATATCAAATAACATATTAGTATTATTATGGAGATAGTTTGGGTTTCATGAACCCTCCTAAGAGTCTCTCAGAAACCTCCAGAGGTCCCTAAATGATACTTTGAGAACTGATGATCTAAATTTTCACATTTATCAGCAAAATAGTATATTACAGATGATTATAGCATTTGAACCCAAATGTACCTTAATAATTTTATGCCTTCATTTTTAAACTATTGAACAGTGTTACTAGAAGTTTTCCAGTTTTATCAGCCTTGGTGAAAAATATGAAAATAAATATCAAAAACCTCAAGATATGTGGAATGAGATGAATTCAAACCCACACCAAGACATGTTAGAAGAAAACTGTCAAAAGACAGAGGTAGGAAATGAGAAACAAAAAATCCTTTATAACATATAGAAAACAAATAGCAAAATGACAGAACTAAATTTATCCTTAATTATGATTACTTTAAATACAAATAGATTAAACTTTTTCAGTCAAAAGATAGAAATTGGCAAATGGATTTTAAAAAAAATGATCCAACTATATGTTGTCTATGAGAGATTCATTTAAAATCCAAAGACACAAATAGATCAAAAGTAAAAGGTTGGGAAAAAATGTTCCATGCAAATAGTAACCAAAAGAGAACAGAATTAACTATACTAGTATCAGTCAAAATAGACTTTGATCAGAAAGGTATATGATTGATTACTGAAAACTACAAGGCTTTACTGAAAAAAAGAAGACTCAAATAAATGGAGCAATATATAATGTTAATAAGCTAGAAAATCTATTATCATAAAGACATTAGTTGCCATGGGATTGACGTACAATTCAAATCCAGTAGAAATCCTCTTTCTTCTATGGCACTAATAAAAAAGAAAAAGCAGCTCATGTGTGCAGCTGTTTTTTCCAGATTGAATTATATTCAGGTCAAAAATAACTGAGCATCCATAGTAACTAAAAACTAAAAAAAGAAAGAAGAAGAAGGTAAATTTAAGAAAAATATAATGATAGCAACAACAACAACTTTGAATTCTGAGCTTACTTCTTTGGATTCTTCTAGATTTTTGGCTCCATAGTTTCTCATTACATTGTAAATTCTTAGACAATTTAAAGATAAATTTAACTCTTATATAATTTATATCTACAAATAATTTTTATAGATCTTGTTTCTAATTTGTCTTTAGTAAAAGAGTTGGTCTCAATTTTCTAGCTCCATTACTATAGGAAGTCTCTACCATCTATTTTTTCTATCAGTAATACAAAAATTACTTATTAAGCACTTTCTGTGTGACAGATAGTTCTGAGCACCATGTATACAGTGATAAGCAAGACAAAGATTCTGTCCTTTAAAAGCTTCCATTTTTCATTGAATCTAATGTGGATCCAACAGCTGTGAAATATCTGAACTTTAAGCAAATGGCAGTCCTTGCTTTCTGAGGGCTTCCATGGTAAGCTAGAGCATCACAAGGTAGACTCTTGAGCCCCAGCCCCAGGCCAGAATACAGTGTCATGAAGTCTGAAGGGGAGAGGAGAACTTGGGGGAAAGAACCTGAGAGGGTAAGTGAAAGGCTAACATTTGAGAGATGACTTGGATTTCACACATGACTGGCAGAGGGTTGCAGAAGTGACATTTGAGTTATATGCGTCTGTGTCTTTTCTACCTCACAGGTGCTATGAGTACAAGCCAAAGTGAGGGAGCTTCACACTTATCCATGAACCCACCCAACCGTATGAAAAGTCCTTGGAGCTTAAATGCCCTCGACCCAGCTTTAACCAAGAATTCAAAGGAATACCCCAATGCTTTATATTTAGGGGTACCCTCCAAGAAACCAGCACCTATCCCAAACACTGTCATTCCTCTGAAGCCTGCCACCCATGACATTCAACCACTAGCACCCAGTACGGGCACCCAAGCACCCAGCTGGAAAGCTACTAATGCTGCCTTCCAAACTGCATTACCTGCTTGGCAGGTGGATAAACCAACAATGCCCTCCATAGGTGCTCTCCATCCTGAAATAGGATACCCCAAAGATACCGCTGGGGCTTCATCTTCCCATGAAACCTATACAACTGTACAGTCTACTGTGTCCAGCACGTCCTCTTCCTCTGAACACTTGTAAAGGACCAGCCACAACTGTCCCCCCTCTTTCCTCTTCCTCTCTGCGGTGGTGGTGGTGAGTGGTCAATAAAGGCATGCAGAAGGTCCACTGGGCTCTCGGGAACCATTCTGGTCTAGCCTTTCTATCAAGAAAGGGCACAGGTCAGGGTGAGACAGTGTGTGTGGTCTGGAAACTGAAGCTGGTTGCTCTCTGGATACTACACTGTTTGTCTCATCATGACACTTGTGTTTCCTGCTAAAAGAGTGACTGTGCCTATAAATAAAGGAAACTGTCAAGACACTGGAGGGCAATGGTGTATTCTTTGGACCTCACTGTGATCACCTGTAGTGTGGGTACAATGCTACCCTGAGTCACAGCAGGGGAGGGGTCATGGGCATGGACCAGGGCAAAGATCTCATCCCCTGCACACAGACTTTCTGATCTAGTGTTCAGTAAGTACTTCCTAAGAGCCTGTGGTTCGCTGACCCCCCCAGTGGGGTGGTGGCACAAATATGTGCTCTCCTAGTGGCTTTTGACCCAGAGGGAAAACTAGAGCTCAGAGAATGTGTCTGGGACCCCTCTGCCAGGGATCCCAATGTTAGCAGCTTCACTGTGTGGCCTTTACTCTTTCACACTTTTCTGGTCTTAGCTGCTATTTGATGGTGTGGGGGCAGGAGGCCACAGAACCTTTTGCCTCAGCTTTAGCCTGGGCTGACTGGCAGCCGTCTGAACAGTGGTACACAAAGCTGTCCCCTTCAACAGCCACCTTATCACCCCCAGAAAGCACGGCAGTCTGGTTGGGGGCCTCCATGTACACACACAAGCCCCTCCCCCTCCTACATGTACAGCTGGGGAACTGAGGGATACAGTTCCCTAAGGGGGTACCCGGTCAGGGACTTAAGTGTCTGGGTCATCCACATCCGAGGGCTTTGCAGGGCCCAGCCCTGCTGAGGTTCCCAGTCTTGAGGGCAGATCCCAAACCCTCTCACCTAAAGAGGCTCCTCCACTGGCATGTCTCTAGGCTCATCCCATGCCCCACCTGCAGCTCACCTTCTCTGTCTGAAGCCCCTATTCCTGGCCTAACTCATTCATGTCCAAACTTGGTTGCCCTGTGCTGGTCACAAAGCAATATTTTTCAGGTACCCACTAGGATACCCATATGGATTTAACCCAAAGCAGCACAGTTCTTGGCATTCTTGGGCATGTCTTGATAACCAAGAAGATCTTTTTGACAGGTGCAAGGGCCACCTCGGCTCCACTGGTCCCAGTTAAGGCCCAGGAGCTGATTCCTCTCCTAGACACCTCCAGCCCATGCACAGTTAGGTCCCCATCTTCCAGGCTAATGTCCAGCATTTTCCCCCACCCCACCCAGGTTCCACTTGGTCCCTTAAAGCCTCTTTCAAGCACACCTTGAGCTCAAGTTCCCCAACCCCCAGACCAGCTGGGCTCTGGCAGACATGGACCAAAGAAGTAGTTATAGAGGACCCTGCTCTACAGAGACCTGTCCTGACCCCACATGCCCTCCCTCCCATTTCCTTTCCCCAGCAAAGACACTGTAGGACCAGAGGAGGAAACACATGCTTTATGCCCTGATGTGATCCAGGGAGACATAAGCAGAGGCCCAGCACTCACACTGTGATAGATAAAAGTGCTGTGTCTCCCAGCTGGGGATCCAGCTGTCCAGTGTTTTATTCAGTGCACATTTGGTTTAGTTGCTCCTGGTTTGGAGAGCTATACTGTCCTCTTGGTTCCTCTGTCCCCATGGTACACAAAAAGTCAAAGGAGGTTGCACAGTGAGGTGGTTCTGAGATAGGAGAAACATCCAAGGAGCACAGGCTCTTACAACTGGGAAGGCCACAGCAAGCTAGGGTCAGACCAACCCAGATGCCACAGGGCTGGGTGGAGGGCAGGTCTGCATCCCAGAGAGGCTGCCTCCCTGGAAGAAGGTCAGAGGCCAACCCAGCCTCCCTGCCTAGATGGCAAGTCTTTCCCAGCTGCAGGTGTGGATGACAGGCTGGAGCCAACTGTTGCCTTGAGCACAGGCATGGAACCAGCACCTCCTCCCCACTGTTCACTTGCCACTCCTGGAGCCCCGCTGTTTGCTCATGGCTGTGAGCATCTGGCTAATGTAGGAGGTCAGGAGGTCATCCATCTTGTAGCCCTGGAAGCAGGAGTGAGAGCAGAAGCAGCATTGAGTGGACAGGACCAGCCACTGAGACCCAGAACATAGTTCTGACCTCTGCAGTGGACAGAACCCAGGACAAAAGGCAAATCCTGTCCTGTTCAGCACTCAGTCTCCCCATCTGCACAGCTGGAAGGTAGAATTCATCCAGCTGGATCGCTGAGGTTCTAAGCTGTAACGACCCCACAGTGAGTCCCTGGCTTGTGGCTCCCTCCCTCCAGGAATGACTCCAAAGGCTCTCGAGTTGGACTATCCTTAGAAGTTTGAGCCCCTTCCGGGAGTCCCACTGCTGGTGGTTGTACCATTGAACTCAGGGATCAACCTGCAGATACTGAAGGCACTCAAGTTGAATGAGGGTTCTATTCTCTAGAACTAAGCTGAGCCTCAAACTGACCTAACCTGACCCAGGGGCTGGGAGTATGGCTAAGCTGCAGGTGAGTTGGGGAGCCCACCGGGCCTGGAAGAAGAACTCTCACCAGTGACGTCTCACAGAGAAGTTTGCTCCCACGCACCAGGTTCCCAATGGTAATGTGGAAGTAGGTGTTACCGCTGCTCCAGTTGGAGATCTTGGTGAAGGGGTGAGTAGTCAGGATGTCCTGGGAGAGCAGAAAGGACATGAAGATACCGGGCTCACACCTATGATCCTGAACTCTGGGAGGCCAAGGAGGCAGGATTGCTTAAGGTCAGGAGTTCGAGACCAGCCTGAGCAAGAGCAAGACGCCCCCCCCATTTCTGCTAAAAATAGAAAAATTAGCCAGGCATTGTGGTGGGCACTTGTAGTCCCAGGTACTCAGGAGGATGAGGCAGGAAGATCACTTGAGCCCAGGAGTTTGAGGTTGCTGTGAGCTATGATACCAGAGCACTCTACACAGGCTAACAGAGTGAGACTGTCTCTAACAGAAAAAGGGCATGAAGGCCTCTCTCTGGCCTCACTCCCCTCAGCTCCAGAGCCCATAGATGCCTCTATCACCAAATGCTTCAGGCTTTCAGTGAGAACATGGCCAGAGGGAAAGGCCAGCTCTACAGTGGACTCCCCTCCATGCCTTGGTTTGGACCAGCTGGTTGGACAAAGAAATCCAGAAGTCTGTTGGGTACTCAGAGCAGAAACTGGAAAATTGGGAGGCCTGATGGAAATGACACTGTGGGCTTGGATGAGATGGTCCAGGGAGAGTTGAGAAGGGAGGAAAACGACAGGACAGAGCCTAGGGGAACACCATTTGCATGGGTTAGGTAGAGAATACACCACAAAGTGAGAAGGAACTAAGGAACATGGGGCACATGAAGCTGAGGGGAAGGTGCTGGTCTCAAGTGTGCTTTGCCACCTGTCCAGCTGTACCACTTCTGCACAGAACTTCTCTGGGCCATAAACACAAATAGCAGTGACATGCAGTGACCCTAGCTCACCTGCCATCCTGAATGAATGATGCTGAAAGGTCACATACTAAAAAGAATTCATGGGATTTAGTAGGAAGGAGCATGCTAGTAACTTTAGGGGAGCGATTCTGATGGAGCAAATGTGGGGTAAGGATGGTGACCCAGCAGACGTAGACCACATCATCAAGACATGTGGCAAGTGGAATGTGAGAGTGGGGAATGGAGGCTAGCAGTGGCCCATGTGGGACCTGTGTTAGTAATATAGTTGAAGCCAGCCCTCCTGCTCTTTCTTGCCCCTGCTTACCTTTGTTCTGGGATCAATGAGACTGACCCCATACTTGTTGATGGCAATTAAGAGGATCTCGGGGAAGTTTGGCTCTGTAGTTTGCTAGCAAAGAAAGATGAGAAACCATCAGATGGGGGCTCAGGGCAGGAGAAGCTTTTGGGGATAGGAATGAAGCTGGGATGAAGTCAGTCTCTTCTGCTGCCTACTTAGTAAAAGAGGCACAGAGATACTGGTGGCCCTGCCAAGACCTCACAGCACCTCCACCTCTGCTGGGCCCTCAGTGATACCACACAAGTCTTCTTCACTGGTCCCCAGATGACCCTCTACTATGACCTTTCTTGCAGCCCACATCTCCCATCTTTTAAAAGCCTTCTTGTACCCTGCATCTGCCTTCCAGCTGCCTCCCTCCCTCCCTGAGCACAACTGAGCTTCTCGAAGGCCTCCCAGACTGGGTGGTACTAGTGGCAGTGCCATCCCCTCATCCTCTCATATCAGCTCCTCGCCATTCTTCTGCCTCTGTCATGCCCCTTGGATCCCTCCTGCACCCTGCACCCACAGACTCGTCTGGCCCTGTCATGTTCAAGCCCTCCAAGGCCAGCCAGCACCTGCAGAGACCAGCCCCCTTGCCATCTTGCCAGCTGCTGCTCACCATAGTCAGCTTACCTCACACCTGCTGTCCATCCGCACCCAACTACTGGTGCTTCCTGCCCGGAGCTGACTCTCACACCCACAGCCCTCCTGCCAGGAGCACTGTCCTCAGGGTCTTCCTAGAAAGCTCAGGTCTCACCTCCTCTAGAAAGTCTCCCAGCCTTTCTCCTCAGTCTGGGCGGTACCTCCTGGGCCGTGCCACCTTAGCACAAGCCGTCCTCCATTACCTTGGCCTGTTTATACATCTGCCTTCCCTGCTATTGAACTCTGGTCCTTCTGTCCCCAAAGCAGAGCCTTTAGCCAAGACACGCAACTGGGACAATGCTGAGGGTGCTTCCTCCTTTCCTTGTCAGGGCAGGTGTCCAAGACCAGGACTGTTTCCCGCAGTCCTTTTCCTCCTCCCCACTCACCCTCTACACCCCTCTGAGAAGCTCGCGTGTCATACCTTCACCTCAAAGAAGGCTGAGCCAAAGGTGGGCCACTTGAAGATAAGCTTCAGGAAGGCCAGCTTGGCCTCCTCCTTGGACTTCCCCGCGTGCTTGTTGAAATAGGCGACAATGGACTGAGGGGGGGTGAGAGGTGGGGAGTGGTATCAAGGCAGGCCCAGGACGGTCCTGGGGATCGTGTGAGGCCTCCCCTCACCCCAGCCAATGGACTTTCTGGCCTCCCTTCCCACCCTGGCAGGCCAGCCAAAGGGTACCAGTAGGTCACCATGATAACCAGTACAGGGCACATTGCTGTCAGGGGGCCACTGAGTACTTTGCATGGGGCCTGGGAAACAGAGCAGGTAGGGGGAGAACAGAGGGTAGCCTTACCCTGTATATGAGCCACAGAGCTTGTGGCCACAGGCCAGTGCCTGCCCTGTTGGCCCCTGGGGTGCCCAAGACCCATGAACTGACATCTAGAAGCTCAGCAGGTGAGGAAAGGGATCGAGGGAAGATCCCAGATAGGACATCATGAGGGCCTGTCATGATGACCCGAGAATCTGAGAGCTCAGATTCAGTGCCTGCCCTGTTGACCCCTGGGGTGCCCAAGGCCCATTCAGGGCACCGCTGCCCACCCTGTGCTCACCCGCTTCCAATCATCAGGAGAGACCTGCCGGATAAGGTCCTGGGGCACCAGCTCCCGCAGCAGTTTGGGGATGCTGGGGAAGTAGGACTTGTCCTCCTCAAACTTGACCCTGTAGATCAGTGCCCCCAGCTGTAGCACCTCCTCCCGCGTGCACTTGTGGTAGCCTCGGAGGTATTTGGGCAACTCCTGCCAGAAACACAGCTGGTCACAGGCATGGAGGGACTTGGAGGACATGGGCCCCTTCCCACCACCACAAGGCTGGGGTCTCCTGCACTGCTCCACTCAGCTGACACTGCTCCCCAGGGTTACAGCACAGGACAGGGAAACAGCCAGTCTGCCTACACAGCCAGCACTTGTGGTTTGAAAGCATGGCCGAGTCTGAGCGGTGGCTCATTTCCCCTCACAGTAGTCCAGTGAGGTGAGCAGCAACCCTCAGAGATAAAGAAACTCAGAGTGACCAGCTCGGGACCCCTTGCCTCCCCTGCCTGCCCTTCCGTAGAAAAGCCACTCAGTCTGGCCTCCTCCCTCGTGGCCCCTGGAGACCAGCTGGTTTCACCAGCAACACAGGAACTGCCAACCCCCTGAGCTTTCAGACCCAGAACAACTGAGGGCACAGAATGGACCAGCCGGCACTGCCACAGACTCCTGCAGCCCTAGCACCACCAATATCCACCCCTAAATTCATGCAGCTTTCATTCCACCCAGCTGTTCACTAAGTCACCAATTCACCTATTCACTGGTCCATCAATTCAACCAATATTTGTTGAGCATCTACTATGAGCTGGCGCGGTAAGCAGCAGTACATCCCCTCCCTACTCTCATAGAACTCGTAGTCTCCAGGTGACAACAGATATTCACCTGATAACCACGCCAAATGTACGTGTAATGGCAGTCAAGGTGCCGTGAGAACATGTAACAAGGTGACCTGATCTGATCTCTGGGACAGGAAGACTTCCTTTAAGATAAGATGGTTGAACTGACATCTAGAAGCTCAGCAGGTGAGGGAAAGAATCGAGGGAAGATCCCAGATAGGACATCACGAAGGCCTGTGGCACACCGAGAATCTGAGAGCTCAGCTGAGTGAACTGAGCCAAAGGCTGCCAGGCATGAGACAAGGCAGCAGGAGCAGGAAGAGGCATCACCACGCAGGGACACAGGACCTGGACTTATACCCTAAGAGCAGTGGAAACCACTGAGAGGATTTGACAAGCAGGATGACGGCCCTATGGAGAGAGGATTGAAGGGGGCCAAAAAGGATGGAGGAGATCAAGGAGAAGGTCACTGCCTCCATCCGGATGAGAGGCATGTGATCCTAATTATATTGCTGGGCCCTTCTGAGTCTGTTTCTCTTTCTGTAAAAAAGGGACCACATACCTACTTCTTGGGTTAGTTGGGTGGACAGAATGAAAGATGGAGGCTCAGCATATGAGCTGCCCTCCCAGCTTTTTGCAGGTGCATGGCTATGCTAGGAAATGTTTATAGACTTGCAGAGGTCTTGGATAGACCCAGTAATTGCAGCAGAACCTTGAGTTAGAGGACAATGGTGCACTGAGAGAGGGGCTGAGCAGGTGTGGCTGGGAGCTCAGAGGAGGAACGGTCAGGCCCCTGAGGGCCGATGGGTAAGGAGACAGAAGGATCAGAGGGTGGACCCTTCCTAGGGACTCAGTGGTCTTGACAAGAATCCTTTCGAGGAAGGGCTATTACAAGCCCCCCACCTGGCAAGGGCAGTGGTGTCTGTTTTCCAGATCACAGTACAGCCAGGCCAGCAGCACACAAAGGCAGCTAGAGCAGAGAGGAACTGGGCAGCTCACCTGGTAATAGTGGAAGATGGAGTCGGCCATGGGGTCCTTCCCTGGCACGGTAGTGGTCCATAGCTTCTTCATGAAGAACACCTGGTAGGTGAGCGAGGGCACGATTCCTATGGCACAGAGTGTTCAGTCACCCCAAGGGTCCCCAGCACAGAGGGCTGCCCACGCACCCTCCCTGCTCTGGGCCTCAGATGATCCCAGGACCCAGCTTCATTACCGTCCTTGATGGGCCTCGCCTTCTTTATCCAGTCTGTCAGGTGTCGGACGAAGTCGAAGAAGAAGTCATTCTCGGGGACGCTGATGACCTAGGCACATAGCCATTGTGTTTACTTATTTTAGTTCCAGCGAAATTGAATTTTCTGATGCTCCCAGTCAAGGCCTCCTGGAAGGCCCTTCTCCAGATAGACTCTACTCCTAGCTAGAAGGGGTTTCTGCATCAGCCCCACCCTGCCCAACTGTGCCTATTAAATGTCGCCAGAACAGCCCACTTCCTGCCCAGAGTGACGGTCATTCTGGTGGCTAAGACATGGGACACTGTTCTAGGTCCAAAGGAAACTGGTCAAGAATGAGGCTCAGTCCCTGCCTGGACATTCTCTGGCATCTATGTCCAGCTCCTCCTGAAGGTTCTGAGCTCCTAAGGTCACCTCTGGGTCCCCAGAGTCTAGCACAGGGACAGTCATGAAGTGAGGAGACGGAAACAGATGCACACAGAGCTGTCAGCAGGCCATAGGAAGAAGCACCTAATTCTGCCTTCCCATGGGAGGGGAGTTTAAAGCTGAGCCTTAGACTTCCAAGGAGAGAGGAGTTGGAGGAGGGGCAACAGAGAATGGTGGCAGGGGTCTGAGCTTTAGAGTTAGTCCTGCCAGGAGCTGAGTCCCTGCTGTATGACCTTGGACAAGTTACCTGACCTCTCTGAACCCTAGAGTTCTGTGATCTATTAAATGATGATAATCATACCTCCCTCAAGGGTTATTTCAAGGGTTAACTGGCCCCAGAATGGCAGCTGAGGGACCAGTCAAAGCAAATCTGGGAAGTACATGTGTGCTGGGGCAGGGTGAGGAGCCTCGTGTGTCCAGAGTGTAGAGCACCTGGGCACAGGGCTCCCAAGAGGGTCTGAGGCCACATGCGATGTCTCGGAGGAGAGATCTAGGGGCAGCTTCTCTGTGTGACAGACTTCAGGGGTGGAAGAAGAGGGCTGCATGTCCGCACACCTCTCCTCTCTCTCTCTTCCCCTCACCACTTCCCACTGTTGCCCATAGTTCCTACAGATCCCCAAAATCTCTCAACGGATGGGCCAACAGCAGGCAGGTAGATATCCAGTAACCCACCTTGTCTGCAATTTTGACAAAGAGGCTGAATCCCTCTGAGGACTTGAGGAGCAACCGGGTAGCGATGTTCTGGCAGAAGTCCTTAGCCTTGGTGCTGGACTCCACCTCGAAGGCCTGGGACAGACAGTGCTGCTTGGCTCCTGCAGGCCCTTTCCTGCCGCCTGGTCCTCCCATCCTCTCTGGCTGCACCTCCTAGACTGAGCCCCTACCCACCTATGACACCCTCCCTCTTCGGGGGATTCAGAGCTGGGCACAGCACTTTAAAAAAAGGGAAAAAGCCACTCCTGTCCTCCCAGATCTTGTCCTCGAAACGTCCAAGCAGGGCTTGGTCTTGGCCTTAGCTTCCTGGGTGCTGGGCCTGGCTGTACAATCAGAAGTGACAGCAGAGGCGAAGGGAGCACAACAGGAATGGGGGTGGGGTGATGGGAAAGAGAGAGATTTGAGGAAGAGGAAAAGGAAATTCCAAAAGTAGGTGAAAAGCAGTACTGATGAGCGAGAGGATCTGAGTCTGCAAAGCATTAGGTGGAAGAAACAGAGAGATCTGGGGACAGAATCCACTGGAGGGGATGGGAAAGGATTTTAGGAAGTTTTCTGTCCTTGTGACTTGAATCCTACTGCAGCATTTCGGAATCTCTAGCCTCAGGTAAGTCTTCCAACCACTGTTCAAACTAAAAGTTAATCTGGATGGATGCTATGCTGAGATGTGGCAGGGAGTGAGGATCACCGGGCCTGACATTATGGGCTGGCAGAAAGAGACCTTAAAGGTAAGAAACAGGTAGAGGGGACCCCAACCAGACCAGAGGAGGAGGCCAGAAGAGGCCTGGCGTTTCTGCCTACAGGAAAATAGGCTCAGGGTGATGGGGTAGCCTGGACTTTGGGGTCAGTGGGACCCTGTGCCTAAGAAGAGAGCCGGGGTCAGGGGCATGGCCCCAGCAGAGCCCAGTCAGACCTCAGAGATAAGGAGGGAGGGACACCCTCTGAGGGAAGCTTCAGAGTTGGACCAGGAATCCAGGGCAAATGTGGGTTTGCAGGGGAGAGGCCTCAGGACTACCCTCTGTGTCAGCCCAGGGAGCTCAGCCCTATCAGGTGTGGACTGAGAAGCCAGGGACCCTGACCTCGTCGGTATCATCAGGGAAGTAGACTTTGTGGAAAATCTGGGTGGTTTTGTGCTGGATGGCCTCCACTTCCACCAGGTGCGGGGGGTACTTCCGGGATCCGTTTCTGAAAACAAGGCAAGATATGGGGCAGGTTGGTGAGACCATGGGCACCAGAGCACAAGAAACTTTGGAGGCAGACAAAGCTGATTCTCACCCCTCTCTACCACTTCCTATCATGGGACCAGCCACTGACCCCCCTCAGAGCCTTGAGTTCCTCATCTGTAAAATGGGATGATAATACCCAGCACAGCGGGTTGCGAAGGGGACCGAATGAAGTGAAGGAGGCAAGTGGACTTGGCAGAGTGTGAACGGGGCCCAGGGTCTGTGCCTCCTCCATGCTCACACACTCCTGTGCAGCCAGGCTCTCCAGGTGTGTCCTGTACCGCAGGAAGGGGCCCCAAATCCTGGGGTACCTCCAGGCTCCTGGGCCTCGTTCCCAAGGGGCTCATCCACAAGCCCCGCATGGCCAGGAGCCCATCCCTGTGCCTGCCCCTGGCGGCCTCTGTACCTCAGGGCCTTCTGGAGCCGCTGCAGGCAGTCCGCGGCGAGTGGGCAGTGCTTTCGGGACTGCAGGAAGCGCTGCACGTGGGGCAGGAGGATGTTGCTGGGCGGGAAGAGGCCCGTGCACAGCCAGAGGAGCTCCCAGCCCCGCTCCTCGCTGTACCTGTGGGAGGAAGCATGGTGTCCAGGAGGCGGCCAACACTGGGAACCACAGGGGCCACACAACTTGGCTCCTTACCACAGAAGCACCTGCCTGCCCTGCCCTGCCCTGAGCCCTAGTGAGGACCTCACAGACCTGTCTCTCTCACAGCCACATCCAAGCAGAGCTACTCAAAGTGTGGTTGGCTAACCCACACCAGGCCACACAGTCACCAGTCCATGCGGACATAAGGCGCTAATGAAAAGCTGCCATGTTACTAAGCTCTCTGGGTTACTTACAATTTTTTTTTTTTTAAACCATAGCAAGACTGCTTATGAAGGAAGCAGCAGGTAATACATATTCCAGCAGAAGCTCTTTAGCTAGTCTATACTCTGAGTTGCACAGAGTCAGACCAGTCTTCCCAGGCTCCCTCAGGCTTCCCTCTGTGAGCCTGACCAGGAAGCTTGGAGGGCTTCTAGAAGGTGGTGTCATCTAGGCTTTGAAGGATGAGGCAAATTCTGATATGCAGAGAAGGGGATGAGAGGATGTCCTGGCTGTAGGCACAGCACACACACAAGTGTGGCTGTGTGAAAGATCTGATGTTTAGCTCAAGGGTGGATTTATGAAAGAGCCATAGAGAATGACAAAGCGTGGGGCGGGACTGGGTGCAAGGAGAGAGGGTGGCGTTTCTCTCTTTCTCTGAGAGAAGCATGTGTGACTTCCTGCCAGGGCTGGCCCAATAGAGAGGAGAAGGTAACTCTCTCTGGATTCTGACAGCCGAAACCCAGGAGAGTTTTTGGCCAGAGCTTCTAACCAACCACCTCAGCACAAGCCAGGGGTGGGCCCCTTGGTTCTCAGCTGAGCCTGCAGGCAGACAGCAGGGTTGGGGTTAGGAAGGGGCGTCCAGAGGGGGCTCAGGCAGGACCAGCTGGAGGAGCTGTGGCTGTTCCACTTACAGAACAGACTCCACAGGGGACAGCCACCACCTCTTGTCCCTGACAGGCTGTCCTTAGGTCTCAGGGCCAGGCCAGGGCAGAGGGGACTCTGGGACAGCTCCCTGCTCTGCCTGAGGAAGGACGGCTTCCAGGCAGAGCCAGCCACTGCCGCAGGAGGGTGTGAGGTCCCCATCACAACAGGTGGGGCCTGCCCTCCCCAACCTGCCACCCTCAGGGGCTCAGCTCACCGGATGTGGTTGTCTGTCAGCTGCTTTAGAATCTGCACGTAAACCTCGTCCTTGAGTGGCTCGGCCTTCAGGGCACCTTCAAAAATCTGGTCCGTGAGCTCATTGACAGAGCGCATCCTCTTGGATGGGTAGTCGCCCATGTACTTGAGCATAGGTAAGGACTGTCAAGGAAGGGCCAGTGGCCAGGTGGGAGCAGCGCCGGCCTGGGAGGCAGGAGGCCACACGCCCAGGGGTCTGCTCTACAAGGTGTGACTCTGGGCAGTTCTCTGAACCTCAGGCTACTCATTGCAAGATGGGTGATCTACCCACCCTGCTCTCCTTCCACCACCCACCCGCTGTCCTCACCTCCACACAGGCCCCCTTCCGCAAGCCTCCTACCCACAACCCAGTCCCTCACAGCACCTAGGAGTTTCCCAATCACCAGTCTGACCAAGCCCCCTGCACAGTGGCCTGCTCAGGCTTCAAGACACAGTCGGCCCAGGCTTCCAGTTCCTTTGGTGCGTTCTGCCGCCCAGCTGTGCCGGGCCACTCTATGGCAGCCTGCTCTGTTTTGCCTCAGGGTCTTTGTGCATGCAGCTCCCTCTTTTGGGATTGCTCCCTAGGCCTCCCCCCTTGGCCCGACCAAGTCCTACCTAGCCTCCTGTTCTCAGCCTAGACACCACTTGCCCCAGGAAGCCCTCCTTGCCTCCTCCAGGTAGGGACAGGGCACTGTGCTAGTGGCCCTGGTGTGCACGCTGCCCCTGTGAGGCCAAGTGTCAGGCCTGGCCCTGCTCTTCCTCCATGCCTGGCCCAGTACAAGGCATGATACCCATCTGTCAACTGGGTGCCAGGGTCCGAGGAGAAAGTGGGTGACACCCAAGGTGCTGGGAACACACGGAAGGGTTCCTCTCTCGACCCTCCCGTTGTGAGCCCAGGACCTGCCCGGCCCCTCAGGAGGAAGGACACATCTAATTGAAAGCCCCGCTACCGGGCCCCTTCCCCGCACCCCGGCTGTCAGTGCGGATATCAACAAAGGCCATGCAGGCCTCCTGCGAGAGCTCCTCGCTCCCCAGGATCTTCTTCAGCAGCGCCTGCTTGAGCGGCTCCCGTGTGTGGCTCCACAGACGGTCCTTGCCTCGGGCCTTGGACACCATGACGCGGCTCAGTGTGTGCTTGGGTGGAGGCCTGCCATGGCACGGGGCCAGTCAGCACCAACCCTCCCACAGGCAGTCCCAGGGGAGAAACCTCCCAGGCTGGGCCCTGCTCTTTCCTGCCTTGTGTGTGACCACTGAACTAGCTCAGATATGGAGTAGGTAACAACACCGCTCTTGTGCCCAGCCTCCTTCGCCCCCCCACACCCCCTGCAAAGCTCAGTGTATGCCTGTCCCCCATACTGCACCCCTCTCACAAGGCGGGGCCCTCAGGATTGTGGCTGCCTGTTCCCCGCCCATGTGCCCACCAGGACTGTGAGCCAGGGGTGCCCAGGCCCTGCCCGGGGTGGACACAGTGACCAACTCTTAAGTGAAGGAAAGTCATCGTAGCAGACAGGAGCTTCCCCTGCTCCCTGTGACCCAGGCCCTGCTCACAGAGCAGCTACAGCACCAGAATAGGGGATAGCCTTCAGTTTGCTGTCCTGTGGCCCCTTCCCCAGGTGTCCGTCACCTGAAGTAGTCGTAGGAGAACTCCTCCAGCGTGTAGGGCTTGGTGCGCACCTCAGGCTCCACTGTGCGTAGCTGCAAGAGCCTAATAACATCCTGCCTCTGATCAGGGGTCATGGTGACAAGGGCCTAGGGGCAAGAGACATGAGGCAGGAGGCTCAGGTCAGTTCCCCAGCTGGGCCACTGGGATCAACATGGCAAAGTCTGGAGTCTTCTGCACTAGGCAGGGGAACTCTATCTCCAAGGAGTGGCCCCATGCACCATTCTGACCCGGGGAGTCCCTTTCCTCCATGGGGTCTCTGAAGTTACTGCTGCCTCCAAGTTTCCGGGCTCGAGACCCCTCCCTCAGTGTCTGAATCAGATGGGTCAGACAGAAACCTGGACACAGCAGTGAGATGTGGTATGAGAACTGCCTAGTCAACTGAGCCAGGCTCAAGAGCCACTTGGGAAGCTGAGCTGTAAGTCTCCATAAGAACCAGGACCCCCATCTCAGCTGTGCTGTCATTGCTCTCTCGGACAGTGCAGGTGTCACACAGGGACCTGCCCCCAGACCACTCTCTCCTACCCCAGCTCCATAGCAGTTCTTCATCTGATGCAGTTTCTAGGTGCCTCCCCTCCCTGGCACAGGTTTGATATATGCCCCAGCTTTAAGTTTGTGGTCCCATAAGACCCTGAGATCATCTTCACAGAAGCTACAGACCATTTATCTAATGTAAGCCCTCGCTCCATTCTACAGATATGGAAAACAGAGGAAAAGGAGTCTAGGGGAGCTTCCCACCCATCTGCTACTCCAGACCACATACCACAATCTCCCGCGGTGGCATGGTGACGGTGGGCATGACATACACACAATCGGTGGGGAAATCCCCACGCTGCTTGGTCCTCTCATTGATACCATTGGCCCAACCCGAGTTCATGACCTGCTCGCCCGTGTCATGGTCCAGAATGATGAGGTCTCCCTTGGCAAAGCTGAGAAAACCTGACTCCTCACCCGCTGCAGAGCAGAGGTGAGCAGGGTCATATGGGGTAGAAAGAGAGGCTGAGGGTTGTAACTCCTTTATATTGGTTGATGACTGTAAGTCACTATACCCCGCTAAAGAACTGAGGTCCTGGCCCACTCATGTCTGCCTACCTGGCACTCTGCCTCTACCTTGTCACAACCCTCCACACAGACACAGCCACCAGAGGGAGCCACTCTCCTGCTCAAAAGCCTTCTGTGGCTCCCCAACACCCTCAGGAGAAAGCCCACACTCCAAATGAGCCTCCTTGACACTTTCCACCTCACTCTTGCCCCCCCCCCCCACACACACACACATCAAACCACGCTATCAGCAGGTCCCTGCGCGCGCCAGCTTTCTCCTGGCCCTGTCTGTTTTGTGCTCTGGTCTGTGCCTTAGACACTCTACTCATACATTTCCCACCCCTCCCCGGACCTCAGGCCACACAGGGGCCTCTCCTCCTCCTCCAGGCTCCCACAAGCTCTGGGCTTCCCTGGTCTGCGCGCTGTCATGGGGGCATCACCATCTGCTTCACACAGGTCCCTTTTATCTCTGTCTTTCCCACACTCTTCCCAGGGTCTAGGTGTTCTAGTTGGGGTAGCTGTTACTGCTGTGACCATTTGAGGATGGCGGGTGTTGGAAGAACATTAAAGAGGACACCTGATCTGATTTGGAAGTGACAAAAGAAGTACTGATGGAGCAGAGAGAAGGTGGGAAAGGCAGGTTTTGCCCAGGGGCAGGTTGAAAGCACAGAGTTCTGTTCTTTGGTCCAGTGTCCGGGAGGGATGGGTGATGAGGTACTGGCAGCCTTGAATGCCAGGCCAAGGTCAAGGTGCATGGTCTGCCTAACACCCGATTCCCCATGCCCAGCAGCCCATGATGGCAGCCACTCACCAGGGTTGGGGTTGTCCTGCAGGGCCACAACATACTTAGACCTCTTCCGGAGTCCCTCTAGGAAGGTGACCACCAGGTCACGGATGTCCTCGGCATTGCTGGAGGTGAAGGTATATTCGTCCCCCTTGATGGTGGCCAGAGTGAAGCTGGGGGCTGTCATTTTTGCTCCCCTACAGGACCAACACGGAGAACAGGGACCAGCCGGGGTCAGCCCTGCCCGGCCCGAGTGAGGCGCAGCACAGCCCAGATCAGAGCAGCCAAGTGAGAGCGAGACGCGGCACTCCCTGAAGGAGACCAAGGCCAGCCGAGTCAGGCGCGGCCCAGCCATGGGGAGTTGTGGCCCAGCTAGAGCAGAGCCTGGTCCAAGCAGGTGAGACGCAGCCCAAGTCAGACCCATCTCACTCTAAGTCAGACATAGCCAGGCATGGTCCAGGGGAGACCCGCACTGGCCCAGCCCACTTCCCCTTTGCCTATCAAATTCCTACTCACCCTTTAAATCTCAGCCTAGATGCCACTTTCTCCAGGAAGTCTTCCTTGCTCTCCTATAACCCTCAACACATCACTCCCTGTGTTAAAATGGCCTGTGGCTCCCCTCTTGACTAAAGTTCTGAGGGTACTTGTCATCCATATGCCTGGCACGTACCTGGTCAGAGCTGGACCTGGTCCAACCCAGCCCACATCAGACATAGCCCGGAGACTCTCCCACCAGCCCAAACCAGGGAGGGAGCCACTGTGCTACTGGGAAAGCCAGTCATTCCAGGAAACCACCCCACCACCCCATCTATGCCCACCACACTTATCAGTTTACAAAGACCTCTCCCATCACTTAGGGCATTTATTTCTCACCACTGTTATGGAAGGGAAGTATTAAGACCCCATTTTATCTAGGAATGAGGACAGAAAGGTGAGTTCCACCCAGGCCCCTACAGCCTAGGCGGACTGTCCTAAATGTCCAGCCCCATCTCAGACCTACTGTTCATGTGCTGTGATGCCCCTGGTGCCCCTCCCAGGGGGAGGAGGTCCTGAGGGGTCTGCAGAGGACAGTGCAAACTGCTTAATCACGTGCAACCAGGACAGCAGGCCTGTGGGTCTCTTCCCCCACTCCATGACCTGCAGGAAAGCTCTGCCCCCTTCTTCCCTGTCTGTCCATCTGGCCTTCCTCACCTGCTGCTGGACACAGCCATGATCTCTGGGAAGGACAGCTCCAGCAGCACCTGCTCCTGCTCATCCACGAAGTACACACCCGTCCAGTTGACGGCCACGATGACATCGTTCTTGGGAAGACTGGGGCCTGGGGCAGAGACTGAGGCACTGAGGGGGGGCATCCCGTGTCCTCCTGAGCCCTGCCCTTCCCAATCCTCATAACAACCGAGGGCTGCAAAGGGAGCATGCTGATCTCTATTTTATAGATGAGGAAACAGGCTCAAAGAACATAACTTCACTACAAGCTAGAACCCACGGTGCAATGGGAAGAGCGGGAACCAGGAGCCTGGATTTGGGCCCATCCCTGACACTGGTCTTTGTGTAGCTTTGGCCAATTCCCTGCCCTGCACTACGGTGAGATATGGGGAGGGGCTGGCACCAAGTCCTGGGGTTCCCTCTAGCCTCCATTCTGGGAAGCCCAGCACTCACACAGGGCTGGGCACAGAACACAGGCCCAGTAACGATGATCCAAGGACAGCCGAGCAAACAGCCCACATGGGTTTCTACCAGCCACACCCCTCTCAGCTTTGTGGATTTGGCCTAGTAGGACTCTGGGGCCCCCTCTTCTGTACACAGTGGGTGCTTTACTGATTCCAGTCTTTGTGCAGTCACTCAACGCAGTGTGCCACTGAGCACCTACTATGAGCCATGGAGTCACTACTGGCCTGCTGGAGGCAGGATCCACACTCAGTGGCATTGACCAGAAAAGACCAAGTGGCCCCCAGGCAGGAGTCCCACTGGGTGGGAAGCCTGGCTTGAACCACTCTTGTCCCTCTGCCATGGGCTGGGGCTGTAGGGTAAAGGGCTGGGAGGACGATACCTGAGAATTTATAGGCTTCATAGAACCTGGAGAAGAGCAAGGGCCACTTAAAGCGGGCATAATTGACCACATCCTCTTTGACCTTCTGGGAATCAGTTCTCCTCTGGGCATAAATCCCCTGGAGCGGACAGAAAGGGACACAGGACAGATACAGTACAAACTCTGTCTGGAAATCAGCTGTCCCTGCTTCTGGCCAGTATGGCCCAGGTTCTGGCAATCTCCTGGGCCTCATGGCCTTGCCCTGCTCCCATTGGTACATGGCCACTTCCATCACCTCATCTTTCTCTTATTCACTCAACATCAGGGAGCGCTGGTAAGTGCTGCCTTGATGTGTGTCCTGGGCACAGAGCCAGAGAAGGCAGGGTGCTGCCCCAGAGAGCTCCCGACTCAGCAGAGACAGGAAGGCCAGGGATGCCAGCTCGTGAGACAGGCCCAAGGGTAGCAGGAGATGTGTGTGTGCTGGGCAGGCCTGGAAGAGCGGGAACAGGGACACGGTGGTAGGGAGCCACATCACAGGCTCGAGGTGAAGCTGCAACTGTGGGATTGTGCCCTAGAGAGACTGACCAGATGGATCGGGGGCTAGAAGGATCGGAACAGAGAGAAAGGCCTCATGCCTGGAAGGGAGGCGAGCAAGGAGTGCTGCCTTGCTCCTGCAAGATGCGAAAATGCCAGCATTTTATTTCCCTAAAAATACTCCCCTGAGCCCTAGTAAGAACACTGCAGTGTGGGGGTGACGTTGGAGGGGTCAGGATGAGCTCATGGTTTCGCCGCATGTAGATGCAGGCGGAGATACCAGCGCAGACGGCCCCAGCTTCACCACAAGAGGGTGAGCAGCAGTCACCGTGGGAGCAGAGAGGAGTCAGCGGTGAGGGGCTTGGTGTTGCCAACCTGCTCTCAAATGGCTTAGAAAAAGGATAATACATATGTACACAGAGAGAATAGCTTTTTCTAAGCCATTCAAGAGTAGGTTGGCAGAGAGGGAGACCCACGCAGCAAATCTGGCTGCTGGCAGTTCTAATTTTCCAAGCTTAAAACTTCTTTGCAAGTCTGAAATTATTTCAGTAGAAAAATAGGTGTTTTAAAAAATATCTGGGCGGCGCCTGTGGCTTAAAGGAGCAGGGCACCAGCCCCATATGCCAAAGGTGGTAGGTTCAAACCCAGCCCGTGGCCAAAACTGCAAAAAAAACCCTCTCTGTTCTGGACTGAATTGTGTGTCACTCTGTCCCCTAAATTTGTGTGTTGAAGTCCTAACTCCCAGTAACTCAGAACACAACCCTTTTTGGAGATAAGTTCTGAGAGGAGGTAATCGCATTAAAATAAGGTCATCAGGGTAGGTCCTTATCCAACATGACCAGTGTCCTTACAATGAGAAGAGGACACAGACATTCACATGCTTAGAGGAAAGACCATGTGGGGACGGGTGGAGAAGACACCCCTGGGTAAGCCACAGAGAGTGGCCTCAGAAGGAACCGCCCTGCCAACATCCCGGCTGTGCACTTCTTGACTCCAGAACTGAGGTGTGCAGTTCTGTGGTCTAGGCCATCTAGTGTGCTTCGTTACAGAAGCCCTGACAGCCTAGTCATGCACCCTTCTGCCCTAAAAACCACTGGGATCCACATCTGTCCCTCAGAGAGGCCTGGCACATGGCTCAGGGATGCACAGCCCTGGAGCTCCAACCGGGTGAGAGACGCAGCTCAGCCGTGGGCTCGGAATGGGCAGGCTACGTCTCTGTCCCACTTGTGCCATGTCTCCAAGTGCCCAGAATAAAATGAATGGATGACAATAGCAGCCAACCCAGTGCAAGCCCCACACCAAGTGGCACAAGGGTAGTGATCCCCGAGACACTGGGGGAAAGAGGGGTGGGGAGGCACAGGGCTGAGGCTAGTTGGGAGGCAGAGTTCACAGCTGATGGGTATGAGGGCTTAGGAGAGGACAAAGAGAGTCTCTCACTTGAGAGAGAAGGTGGCAGGGAGAACATGCTCCTCTTTCTAGACCCCTCCTGGGGGGAGGTGAGGGCCTCAGGGTAAGCCATGCTTGCATGAAGAAGCTGGCACAGGGAACATTCAGGGCCAGGCAGGGGCCAGTGGGGAGCTAATTGGAGAAGGTGAACGGTCAGGAAGGATGGCAGAGGCCAAGTGGTGCCGGGGTGAGAGACTGAGGGGGTTGGGGGGCTCTTTCTCAACTTTGCACAAAGACAATTCTACTCTTGCTCGGTAGAGCCCACAGAGGTGAGGAGGCTGTGGGTCACCTGCCAGGCTGTGTCCCACCCCTTTCCCCACCTGGACGCTCCTGTTCTACCTAGGGAGGCCCCTCAGCTCAGCAGGGAACTACTCACAGCTGGTTAGGGGCCTAAGCTCTGAGCAAGGTGGGTACAGGGGCCTGCAGTAGGGTTTCCGGGATGGACACTGGGCTGGAGTATTTTAGGGAGAAGGAGGTGCACTCTATGGAAGCCCCCTCCAGCACCTACCACCAAGGCTGAGCTGTAGCGTCAGTGAGTGGCTGGTACAAGACCAGGAAGGGGGATGCCAATACCCACAGCCCCTAGTTTCCCTCGGAAGGCCACAAGGCTGGGTTTGATGCCCTGTGTCCCTGGAACCCAGCTTACCCTGCCTGTGAGCTGATGTCCATGGTGGAGAAAGGGCTGCTGGGAGACAGCAGGTCAGAGCCATCCTGACCCCAGGACACACCCTTGCCTCCTCTCGATCCTCTCTGCACACAGACGGGAGGGCTGGGACTTAGTTGCTCAGATCTTCGCCCCCTTGGTCCCTCCCAGCCCACCTACCTTCTTGTGGGCAGCAATGGCCAGCTGGGCCCACTTCTCGAGTGTCTTCAGGGGTGTGATCTCGCGGTCAGGGATGTAGGTGGGCACAAGGTTCAGGAGGCGTTCCAGGATCATCTCCGAGCCATAGTCCACAAAGTACTGCTGAGAGGCCAGCTCGGCCAGGTCGTCCTCCTAGGTGGGGGAGCCCCTGGCTGTGTGTGTGGCCCAGGCCCCTCCAGGCAACCCTTCCGACCACCAAAGCCCCCTGGGCCCTGCTCCTCCCCCTCCCCCCAGAAGTTCTCAGACTCTGGCCTTCTGGACCTTGTGTTCTCACTGATTGGCCAGGGAATTTGTGTTTATTCAGTGAAACCAAGAACTCTCCAAGGGCAGGGCCACACCTACACTCCTTCCTGGGTCCTCACCTGCATGGGGCTGGGCCCTGCCCAGGGGTGCTCAAAGTGACCCAAAGAGACCAGTCAGCAGCCACGACACACTCAGCTCTGTGAGACAGTGGCTGGAACTGACTAACAAGAGCAGAGGAAACGGGAGATCTGGGGACTACTGGAGGAGGCCGGGAGGTGAGGGCATCACTCCCTCCATCACCAGCAGCAAGAACCAGGGGAGCCAAAGTATTTAGCAGCCAGCAGACTCTGCTGCAGAGGCTTCAGAGAGCCAGGTGGGACGGGCATTTGGAGATGCCCAGGCTGGTGCACCGCTGCCCTAGCGATGCCTACCTGGTGTTCCCCAGGGCTCCAGCAGCAGGGACAATACAGAAAGGCTCTTGAGGACCTTGATGACAATGGATATATTCCAACTAGTTTGAGTATTTCAGAATTTTAGCAACTGATATGGCTGTCCTAATGCATTGTGACTGAATATTTGCTTAGCACCAACAAGATTTGCTTACCACCGTTATCATCACCACCAATACCACCATCCCTGCCTCCACCACCACCACCATCATCACCAGCACCATCACTGCCTCTACCATCACCAGCACCACCACAACCAACCAGGCTCTTCATTTCCATCATCTCCATCCTCATCTGTTCATTACAATCTCCCACAGAATCATGAGCACTATCAGATCCACCGTAACTATGTCCTCATCTCCACCTTAACCATATCACTCATGTCCTCAGAAGTAGGAAAAAAAGAATACACATTTGCAAACTCTGGTTTCAATGAATCGATCTCTTTCTCTTCTTTCCTTTAGAGCCATGTTTACTGGACTAACTCAGAACAACACAGAAAGTCCTGGAACACATCCTTGGAGCCAGGCCATGCCCTGATCTGCCCAGGCAGATCAGGATATTCCCCAAAGCCCTTGTTCCTGTCATTTTTTCTCCCCTTCCCAGCCCCCGATGTAGTATAAATCCAGGCCCAGCTGCAATTAGGGTAACCTCAGCCTTCACTAATGGGGGTCCCAGTGGGTAGCACTCAGCCCAAACCTCCGAAACAGGAGGTTTCGTGGGGCCACAGCAGCACAGCAGAAGACTCGCTCACACTCACCTTCTCACACCTGTACTCCCCAAATTTCACTCCTCGCACCACCTGCTGGTAGATGAGGTTGGTGGCCACATTGTCTTCTGAGGGGTTGTGCCAGGGTGTGAAGACCTCTTTGCGGAAGAAGAGTCTCCAGGGGGCATTGCGCTCCTGGGCACCCTGCTCCTTGGCGTACTGCTCACACTGGGAGATGGCATCCATGACATGGTCACTGCCGCTGCCCAGGGAGGACACCTGTGGACCCAGCAGAGAAGGATAAGTAGGTATGACGTCAGGGAAGACTTCAAGGAGCCTCAGCTGTGCCAAGTGTCCTAGTTCAGGTGGAAATCTGAGGCCCAAAGCAGGAAGTTATGTGCCCAAGGAAGCAGACCAGAATGGGACCCCTGGATCCCTTCCTGCCAAGGCTCTGGGCAGCACACCCGGTTACTTTCTAGTAGCAGTTCTGGGCCATTAGGTGGAATTCCCATTTCTTATTGGAAGCCCTTTGTGAAACTGTTGGACAAATGGTCACTGAGAACACAGGCGGTGTCTTAGGCAAGAAAAATGCAGGCAAACTGACCAATGGCAAAGCTCCATGCCAGGCCGGCCACATGTGGTGCTGTGGGTGTGGAGGCAAAACCAGTAGCCCCCAGGCCCACGCAGCAGAGAAGGCTCCACCCTGGAGGTGCGCCTGGGACCACACTCCTCTGGTTCAGCATGAGAGGAAGGGGTATCCCATCTGTTGAGGAGTTTCCCCAACACGCATGGCGGTGACCTGACAAATGGGTTACGTTCCCATTTGCACATAAGAAAGCCGAGTGTCAGACAGCCAAGTGACTCGCGCTCTTCCTTCAGTGCCAGGGGTGGGTTCATCTGGCCTCGTGTGATTGACGGGAGCTCTGAGCTTCTATGTGTGTCCTACTGTTGGCTTTTCCTTAGGATTCCCTAAGCATCTGATGAGCCAGGCAAAGCCACCTCCACAGCGACAGAGGAAACCCAGATTCTCCCAGGTGAGTAACCTGAGCCTGTGGGGGCAGCACTGGGCAGAGCAGGGTCAGGAGGAGGTGCTCCGGGCGGCCATACCTTATCAAACAGGGCAATGTAGAGGGAGAACCCAAAGCGGTCCTTAAGCGAGGTCTTGTCAGCCAGTGCATTGCAGAGCTCCTTAGCTGTGGTCGCTGAGTCTGTCAGCAGGGTCTTGGTGGTCCCATCCATGAATGTCACGGGCAACATGATGGGTTTCTTGGACTTGGTGGCCTGGAAGTGACCAAGAGGGCTTGTGGGGTCCGTCCACTTCAGACCAGCTCACTCCTCTGGACTCTGCTCTCCCTGTGGAGTCAGAGCCACCTCTGAGCCCCATGTCAAGCATTCCGCTGGCCACTGCCTGTCCCTGTCATGAGTGCCCAGGAGGCTCTGCTGTGTGCCCTACCCCAACTGGAACTTTAGGGCCCCTGGGGCTGAGAGGTGGGGTACTGCCATGGGCTTCTGTTGTCACTTCGCATAACCACCAGGAGACCCCGTGCGGTGAGTGTCATTATCACTGTGTTTCAGGTGAAGCCACATTGAGATGCAGAGGGAATCCCCCCCACCCAAGTCAGCAAATGGGGGTCAGTCATCCTTTTAGGGGTTTCCTATTCCCCGTGGGCCAGGGATGCCAGACCTTGAGGGTGGGGACTCAAGGAACCACAGAGCTCCAGAGCAGGAACACTTCTGGGTCATCTGAATGTACTGAACACACACACACATGCACGCACACATGGTCGGTGGGGCCGGGCCACACCTGCAGCTCCAGCCAGCTGGGTGGCTGTGTCCGCGTCCCGTTGACAGAAGTCCTCCGCAGGCGCTCCTCGCAGTATGGGGCGTAGCCAGGCGGGCCCCCATGGATGAAGTTCCGCAGGTACTGTGGCCAGAGGGCCTAGTGAGGCCTGTCCCTCCTGGACACTGCAGCAGCCACCAGGCCCTTACCCTCTTCTGCTTTCCACGACTATAGCTGCCCTTGAGACCGCAGTGTGGCAGCCAGGCCACTACAATCTGACTCCTCTGGTCTCTAGCCGTGCCTGCTGTCGCACTTCACACGGGCCATCCCCGCACTCACCTGGCTCAGGTGTAACCTCCTCTGGGGCCCAGTCTAACCTCCTCCTCTTGCACCCTCAAAGTGCCAGGACCCCTCTGTATCCCTGGCACCCAGGGCCTAAGACCAAGGTAAACTGAAGTGCTGGCCCCAACACAAGCGTACAGAGGGCAAGACATGCTGGTCAGACTCAGCCTCCTCATTAGTAAAATGGGGCTCAGGGTAAAATAGGCCAAGAGCGGCTGCCTAGGAGGAGGGGTGCCAGAAAGATGGAGCCCCGTGGGAGGTGGCCAGACCTGGGGGAGAGGGCCAGTCGGGCCTTCTTCCCAGCCCCTTCTTCTCGCTGCCTCCTCAGTGCTAGGATGATGTTCAGCTCCCCTTCCCATCCCAGGAAGCCAGAAGCCCTTCTACCTTGACAAACTTCTCCGAGGGGGCGAAGCAGCCCACGCAGAGAGACATGAGGATCCAGCCCCGGGCGTAGCTGCTCTTGGAGGGGTTGTGAGTCAGCTGCTTGCTGATCTGGCAGTAGATCTCATCCCTGGGCAGGGGCAAGCCAGAAAGGAGAATTGCCTTAGAGGACTGGCCCTGGCCCCACCCGCTCCCAGCAACAGGTAGAACATGACACAGCTGTCCTCTCCGAACTGCCCAAGACCATCAGGAGGCGGCCGAGTAGGCTGGGTGGGAAGGGCTGAGACCAGGGCTCTGGGGAGCCATCGAAGAGGGTCTGGCTTTGGAGACAGGATCATCAGGCACAAAGCTGTCCCTAAATCCAATCCAGACTCCACCATCCTGCTCTGAGCACAGCGGCCACAGCCACTGCTGACAGCGCTGACGAGAAGCACAAGTCTGCCCCTGCCGCATTCCTGAGCAGCTGGGCGGCCTGAGCAGGTGAGTTTCCCACCCTGGCCCAGTCCATACTCACAGCAGCAGGTACAATTTCCACCAGTGGTAACAGGTAGAGCAGAAACGGGGAAAGCCTCTGGGGGCATCTCCGGGGAATGGACTGAGTAGGGACTTTGTCTGTTGATATATTTTTGTAATGTTTGATTATTTAATTGGCCATGCATGACTTTTGTAAAGAGATGGAAACAATGAAGGTCATTTTTTGTCTTCATTTTAAAGGGATCTTTACGGGATTGCTATGAAGATAAATGAACCAAGGCCTCACACAGTACCTAGAAAACCCTCAAGAAACACTAGCTGCGATTATTGCTGTCATGGTCCTGGGAACGTTTCTTTCTTTCAATAAACAGGCTACTCAGACTGTGGCCTGCCTGGGGCCCCTGGTGGGACCTGTGGTTATGCAGTGACCACCAGGGGGCGCTCACTGCTGCTCTTCCCTGAGAAAAGGACTGGGCAGGAAGTGGGGATTACCCAACTCAGTGGCTTCACCAGTTTTGTGTTCATAGACCAGTAAAATATCAAGGTAAATTTTGGAAGTTGTCATTTTTTTATCATGACAAATGGGAACATTCATAACCCACACATATAACCTGTCCACCATCTATATTCCTATAATTTCATAAGATAAAGGTAATTTTAAATATGAAAAAAATAGGAAGGATAAAATCTCACAGTAGTTTTAAAATAAAATAAAGTTAGCTTTAGAAACATTCTTAGTTTTCCCATCTTGCTCAGGATTGGTGAATATGTTACCACCTGCAACTGGGGGTCTCTGACCTGACCCCATGCACTTCACCCACAAGGAGACCAAGGCTGAGGCAGGCAGGGATTAGCTATGTGAGGGGGTAGACACCCCAGCCTGCAACTTTTGGTCCAGGGCTCCTGGCACTGGCTTCTCTAGAAGTGTCAACTTTATGTGTGGTGGTGAGATGATTAGGAGGCAACTCTTGACCCTGAGACACACCTCGAGCAGCCCTCTTTTCCTCCTGAAGTGGGTGGGTCTGGGGGTGTGGCCATCTCTGGGGACATAGTAACTCAGGGAGTGAAGGGAGACCTGGCTGGAGGTAGGAGCTATGGGAGGCAAAGTGACCCTTGGGCAAGTCTCTTCCTAACCCTGGACCTCAGTTCGTCCATGAGGAAAATGGGGCCAGCCCTGACCATCCTGCTCTTCTCCCAACCAGCATACACAAGTTCATGGGATCAGCTTTCCTAACTAACCTGTCCTGTGCAGATACAGTTCTCAGAAAAGTCCTAGCCCTTCTCTGAGCCAGCTGAGTTGATTGTCTCAAAAAAAAAAAAGTCTCACTTTGTTGTCCTTGGTAGAGTGCTGTGGCATCACATCACTCTTGGGCTCAAGCAATTCTCTTGCCTCAGCCTCTCAAGTAGCTAGGACTACAAGTGCCTGCCATAATGCTCAGCTATTTTTTTTGTTGCAGTTGTCATTGTTGGTTAACAGGCCCGGGCCGGGTTAAAAACCCACCTGCTTCAGTGTATATGGCCGGCGCCCTACCCACTGAGCATGGGCACTGAGCCCTGAATTAATTTCTTAAGCGCTCATGGTGACTCCTACGTCTTCTCATCAACTCCTCAATCCCACAGGGACCTGGGTAAAGATCTCCTAGGCCAAGGTGGAGAGACACACCTGTGGGATCCTCAGGCATGCTACCCATAGTAACCCTGATCGTGGACCTGGGGTGTCTGATGGAAAGTGAGCAGCAATGCTGGGGTGAAAGCAGAGAATGCATGCTGAGGATGAAATCCAAGCCAGCTTTACCAGGTGCCTACTATGTGCTGTGCCTGGCAAGTCTCTTTCCCACTCTAGGCCTCAGTTGAACAGTATGGAACCAGTCTGTGTTATACACTTCTCAGTTTTATTTCCCACAAGCTTATGTGGTCAGTACCACAAGCATGTCTCATTTTGTTGAGTATGACTTTTGAAGATACTGCCTTTTTTAAAAAGATAAATCAAAGGTTTGTAACAACCCTATGTCAAGCAAGTCTACCAGCACGGGCACCATTTCTCCAATAGCATGCATTCACTCTGTGTCTCTGCCACACTTTGGCAATTCTAGGCAATATTTCAAACACTTTCATTATTATTATATTTGTTATGTTGATTCATGTTCAGTGATCTTTAATGTCACTATTGTAATTATTTTGGGACACCATGAACTGTGCCCATATAGATGATGAACTTCATTGATAAAAATTGTGTGTGTTCTGATTGCTTTATCAATGGGCTGTTCCCCTGTCTCTTTGTCTCTTCAGGCCAACTAATAACTCAAAGATGGCCTCTAAGTGTCCAAATAAAAAGAAGAGTCTCACATCTCTCACTTTAAGTTAAAAAACTAGAGGATGTGTTACTAAGTTCAATGTAAGCATTTCACATTGTATATCAAAGCAGTACCCTGAACCCTATAAATGCATCAATGTATAAAGTTATGATTTAATTAAAAAAAAAAACTAAAAATGATTAAGCTTAGTGAAGAAGGTATGTTGAAAGCTGAGATAGACTTGTGCCAAACAGCTAAGTTGTAAATCAAAGGAAAAATTCTTGAAGGAAATTAAAAGTGCTACTCCAGTGAACATGAATGATAAGAAGGTGAATCAGTCTTATTGCTGATATGGAGGAAGTTTCAGTGGTCTGGATAGAAGATCAAACCAGCCATGATATTACTTTAAACCAAAACCTAATCCAGAGCAAAGCCCTAACTCTCTTCAATTCTATGAAGGCTAAGAAAGGTGATGAGGCTGCAGAAGAAAAGTGGGAAGCTAGTAGAGCTGGGTTTATAAGGTTTGAGGAAAGAAGCCATCTCCATAACAATAGTATAAGGTGAAGCAGCAAGTGCTGATGGAGAAGCTGCAGCAGGTCATCCACAAGATCCAGCTAAGATCATTCGGAAGGTGGCTACACTAAACAACAGATTTTTAATTTAGACACAACAGCCTGCTATTGGAAGAAGATGCCATTTAGGCCTTTCATAGCTAGAGAGAAGAAGTCAAGGACTGGTCTCACAGCTTCAAAGGACAGGCTGACTCTCTTGGTAGGGGACAACACACTTGGTGACCTGAAATGAAGCCAGTGATCATTTACCATTGCAAAAATTCTAGGGCCCTTAAAAATTATGCTAAATCTACTCTGTGTTCTATAAATGGAACAACAAAGCCTGGATGACAATGTGGTTGACAATGTGGTTGTCAAACAAATGTTTGTTGACAATGTGGTTTACTGAATATATTGAAAACCTACTGCTCAGGAAAAAAGATTCCATGCAAAATATTGCAATACTGCTCATTGACAATGCATCTGGTCACTCAAGAGTTCTGATGGAGATGTACAAGGAATAATGTTTCCATGCCTGCTAATACAATACCCATTCTGCAGCCCCATGAGTCAAGGAATAGTTTTGACTTTCAAATCTTATTTAAGACAGTGATCACTCTAATGGATACGAGCAAGATCGATTGAAAATCATTGAAAGGATTCACCATTCTATATGCCATTAAGAACAATTGTGACTCGGCTCAGCGCCTGTGGCTCAACCGGCTAAGGCGCCAGCCACGTACACCTGAGCTGGTGGGTTCGAATCCAGCCCGGGCCCACCAAACAACAATGATGGCTGCAACCAAAAAATGGCCAGGTGTTGTGGCGGGCGCCTGTATTCCCAGCTACTTGAGAGACTGAGGCAAGAGACTCGCTTGAGCCCAGGAATTGGAGGTTGCTGTGAGCTGTGATGTCACGGCACTCTCTCCAGGGTGACAGCTTGAGGCTCTGTCTCAAAAAAAAAAAAAAAAAAAAAAGAACAATTGTGACTCATAGGAGCAGGTCAAAATCAAGATTAACAGGAATTTGGAAGAAGTTGATTCCAGCCCTCATAAGTGACTCTGAGGGCTTCAAGACTTCAGTAGAAGTAATTGCAGATGTGGCAGAAACAGCAAGAGAACTAGAATTAGCAATGGAGCCTGAAGATGAGACTGATTGCTGCAGGCTCATGATAGAACTTCAGTGGTTGAGGAGTTGCCTCTTACAGATGAGCACAGTGGTTTGTAGCATCTTCACTGAAGATGAAGATGCTGTGAACATTGCTAAAAGAACATTTAGAACATTATATAATCATAGTGGACAAAACAGTTGTCAAGGTTTGAGAGGACTGACTAGTTTCCGAAAGAAGTTCTGCTGTGGGCAAAATGCTAGCAGACCATACCGCATGCTACAGAAAAATTTGTCCAAAAATGGAAGAGTCTGCTGTTGTGACCAACTTTATTGTTGCCTTATTTTAAGAAATTGCTATGGCCATTGTAACCCTCAGCAACCACAGTCCTGATCAGTCCAGCATCCCTCAACATTGAGACTAGAATCTCCAGCATGACTTGCAGAAGTCTCAGATGACTGTTTGCATTTTTAAGCAATAAAGTAGTCTCTGCTAGGATGACAGAGGAAATCCTCAGCCACCACAAAAACAAAGCCTATCAGAGCTTTCCAGGGGTACCTCTCCTGGTGGCCATCCCTGCACCCCCAACAGCAGGCACTGACCGGAGCGCTGGCCGCAGGATGCCGTTGCCAATTATGAAGTGCAGCTTTTCCAGGTTGGAAGTAGGCCGGTCCTCCAGCATGCTGTTCCCCTGCACTGTGGACTCCCCATCGTGTAGCCTCTTGGTCACCTGGGCAGTGGGAGTGGAAAGACTGACCAGGGCAGGTAAAGTTGGGGCATTTGCCTCTGCTAGCCGGGGTACTAGCACCTGAGCCTGCCCACTCCTCTGAGAGCAGAACCCAGGAGTGGCCAGAGAGCTGAGCACCTGCTGCTCACCCCTCTCACTCCACGGCCACGTGCAGATAACTGGTCACACAGCCTGGGAGTACTGCATTGGTGCCACCCACTTCTGGGGCTCAGGCACCCTTCCCCAAGGGGGTCCTCTCTGCCAGGATAGGGACCTGCTCCTCTGATTCCATACAGGAGCACTATTCTGAGTTGGGCTCCCCATACAACTCAGCACCCAGAATACACCACGGGTTCTAATCACCAACCACCATCAACCTGTCACTGACAGCCTTGGCCTTGACATGGCCAACCTCAGATTGAGTCTTACAAGATGCTTCTCCTCTCTGGTCCCACATAGCCCACAGTGCCAGCCCCCCGTTCTGCCCAGAAGACGCAGAGTGAGTGAGAGGTGAGTGGCAGGAGTGGACACTGCAGACAGGGAGGGCCATGGATGGTCCTCGCATCTACTGAACACCCTCAGCTGCCATCTCCACCCTCTTCCAGGACCATGGGGTGGGTATTTTCTTCCTTGGCCCTTCTGATACTAAATGGCAGATATGGGGTTCAAATCTAAGGCCACATGCCTTAGACTGGGTTTGCACCTCAGATGGGGACAGGACAAGGGCAGAGATCAAGCAGAAGTCCTGGTTCTGCAGCTGAGGGGTCAAGGGAAGCCTCCTAGAAGACAGGACCCCCGGCAGGATGTGTCCTCCCTCATACATGCACTGGACTGAGCCAGCTCAGTTCCCTCCTCTGGGAAGCCCTTCCTGACCTCATCCTGAGGTCACCACTCCCTACAGCTGCTCACTATCCTGCCCCAAGCCAGCCAGGACCCCTGAGGACAAGGCAGCATCTTACTCATGCTCCTGTTCCCGGGGGTCCTCAGGCAGCCACCTATGGGCTGCCAGAACCCAGGGCCCACGCTCACCTCCTCTGTAAGCTTGGACTTCTTCTTGAGGGTCAGGTGCACCAGCTTGTGCCTCACACTGCTCTTCTTCTGCCCCTCAGGGAGCTGGGCCTGCAGGGCCAATAGGAGACAGCTGGGCAAAGGGTGACAGTAAGACCTCTAGACAGAGGGGCAGAGCCTGGAGGCCAGCTCACCTCCACGTGAATGCTTAAGGGGCACCCCCTGCACTCTCTCCATCACACCAGCTAACTGGCAGACCCAGAAAGGGCTGGTGATCTGCCCAGGGCCTCCCAACAGGCTGGTACGGGAGCTGGTGCTGACCACAAAGCCCTGTCTACTCTGCCACGTGGCTCCTTCAGTTGCGGTCATCATTTTACAGCTTACAAAGCCTTCACACATTTGTAGACACAAGTCGATGAAGGAAGGCAAAAGACAATGAGGCAAGGATGGATCACGAGACACTCTTTCTACAGAGGATCTGCAGCCAGGGATGGGGGACATCCCCCACTCCCCCTCTGTGGAGGGGTGTCAGCAGGAGGGCGCCCAGACCATACCTCGCCCTCACCCTGTAGGGCCTGCAGCTCCCGCTTGTACGTCTTCTTGCCCAGAGTCTCATAAATCTTGGTCATCACGGGGATCTTCTCGCTGCCATCACTCATGGCTGTATGGTACTTGGGCTCGGGGAGGTCCCCCATAAACCGGAGGATGGTGATCCAGACTGCCAGGGCTGCCTGAGGGGTGGTGGACATGTCAGGAGGGCAGAGCAGAGGACATTACTGAGCCATCAGAAAGGTAGTTGGTGGAGAAGGCTGGAACGATACCCTTCTGCATGGTCTAGCCCGGGCTGGGCACTGACTGGGACCCAATGTCCCAGTCAGACATTATCCCCACCCCTTAGGGACCCACCACCCTGGTGGAGAGCACAGCCCCAGCCTCTCCCTGCAGTGACCAAATGGCAGGCAGGCCTCACCAGCTGGTCACCCTCGTCGTCATGGTAGAGCAGTGGCTGTTTGAGTGGCCGCCGGTTGTAGGAATGCGTGGTTGTGCCCTGGAAGTAGGTGGCAGCGAACTTGGCGAATTTGTACTCAGAGAGGTCCTCCTCATCCTCATCAGGCAGGGGTAGGGCTGCGTCCAGGTCCTCTTCCACCATCTCCCTCCGCCCATGCTCCAGGTCCTGGAGGAGACAAGAGGGGCTCCCTGCCATGGAGCTGGACTGTTGCCCCCCACCCTGCCCCTTGCAGGGCCAGTTCCCATCCCCCTCAGAGCATAGGGGCTCTGTTTGTCCTGCCCACTACCCTAACAGAGCCAGGACCATGTAGGTCCTCAGTGGATGAACAGAGAAAAGCTTGAGAATGGCCCTGGAGAGGGGCAGTGCCTAACCCAAGGTCACAGGCAAACTGGTAGCTGGACAGGGCCTGGGACCCACAGTCCGTAGCCCAGCTCATCCTTGGTCCCCTCTGCTCAGAGTGGCTAGGTGGGCTTTAACACCAAGGAGCACAAGAGAAGGGAGGGCCAATACAGAGCAGCCACCTGGGGGCCTCTGAAGCCCCTGTATCCAGCCTGGTACCTCGAAGCCACTGGGAGCCTGGCCCTCCTGGCCCGGCAGGCCACCTGAAGTCCCCAGGAAGCCAAACATCTTGTCCACCATGTCCGAGTGGTTGACAGGCTCCTTGCGGGCCCTTTCCATCTGCTCCAGGAGCTCCTTCTTCCGCCGAGCTGCCTCCTTCTCCTTCAGCTCCCGCTCAGCATCCTCCCGAGCCAGCTGGGCCAGGCGCTCCTGGCAGGTCAGAGTGACACGAAAGACATTGTGTCAGCACCAGTGCCACAGCCTCAGGGACCAAGCTCTTTGCAGCTCCTGGGAGAGCCCCTGCAGCAGCCAGCACCTCAGGCCCAGCCTCCTGACCCCCTCCCAGAGGAGCAGAACTTCTGATTTCCCACCTGGGGCCATGCTCGGCCCAGCCCTCGCAATCTGAGACAGGCAGATGCCCAGCACTCAGGCCACAGGAGGCCTCTCCCCAAGCCCAGAGAGGAAACTTGCTGTCCTTCAGGGCTCAGCTGCACACTGCCTCCTCCAGGCAGCCTGCTCTATGCTATCCCCAGCTGGACACCAACCCAGATGCCCCACAGTCATCAGGTAGAGGTTTTGGACCAGCGTTGCCTGATGGGTATGTAATGCAAGCCATGTGTGCAATAGCCACATTTTAAAAAGTAAAGACATAGGTAGACTTAATCTTAATAATACATTTTATTTATCTCAGTATTTCCCAAATATTACCTTAATATGTAATCAATATTGTAAAAATACTACTGAGTTTTTTAATTCTTCTTTTCCCCTCTACTAAGTCTTCAAAATCTAGTGTATATTTCACACTTATAACATGTCACTTGGACAGGCTACATTCAAGTGCTTAGTTGCCACTGTGGCTGGAGGCTCCCAAATTGGAGTCTCACCTACCTTGGGCTTTTATCTAGGTGTTATCTTCCAGTTAGAAGGCCCTGCTGAGGGCATGGGCTCTTCCTCTGAAGCCACAGCGCCCTGGTTTTTTGCCTCGTGCAGGAGGAGGCACCAAGGCAGAGCTCAGGCAGCATTTGTGGGATGGGCTGGTGAGGGCCACTTTCTAAAGGATGGAAGGAAGGCTGCAGGGCTCAGCACCGGTGAGAGTGGACGAACAAGCCAGTGGGCACCTACACTCACCTGATGCTTGCGTTCAGCCTCTTCCTTGGCCTTCTTGGCACTCATCTCCTTCCGGAGCTTCTCCTCCTCTGCCAAACGCATTTTCTCAGCCTCAAGTCGCCGCAGGTACTGAGGGAAGGACAGCAGGTGGGCACAGAAGTGTGTGTAGCTGTTGTCACAGAGCTCCCCACCAGCTCCACAGAACTCTGAGTTCTGAGACTTTGTCAAATCATTCCAGCAGATGGGGAACTGAGACACCTGAGAAACTCCTGCTCTCACAGCAAGGTGGAGGCATCACTGATGCCAAAGCCCAGCCAGGTTTGCCCCGGGTTCCCCAAAGACTCTAAAAGTAACCCAGGCCCCCAGCCCTGTACTTAGCCGGGAGGATGGAATTGAGGGGTCTAGCTCCAGCTTCATGCATTCCTCACAGTAGCTCCCCAAGGTCTCTGCTTCCTGGCCAAAGGCTGGGGGAGACCCACAGACGCTACCCTCCTCTCACCCCCATGCTTGGAGCCATGTGGACTCAGGCCCCTCACCTCGGCCCTGAGGCGCCGGTGCAGCCTGCGGGCGATCATGCCCCTGGCGTAGGCCTGCACAGTGAGCACAGCCCAGAGGCGGTGGCGGAAGGCCTTGCGCACCAGGTAGGCCCGGCAGCGGGCCTGGAACTCGATGATGTGCCCACGGGCCAGGCGGTACTGCAGGTGTAGCTTCCGGGAGCGGTGCAGGGCCTGCAGCCGCAGGAAGCCCAGACGCATCTGCAAGGACAGCACCCAGAGTCAGAGCCACTGCCCCACTCCAGACCAGCCCTGCCTGCAGGAACTTCCACTGCACCAGTCTCCACTTTCAGAATGGCATCCCCAGAGACAGCTTGGGCTTCACTCAGATGAGCCCCCCATCCTTAGAAAGCTCTGTCTCCTTTCAGGGAAAAAGTTTTTAGCAGGTGACCTTGACTTTCCTTGAGTGAGGGTCCCTCTTAGGGGCTCCTATCCTCTGACCGGATCTGCAACTAACCAGTCTCCAGCCATTCCTCCTCCCCAGCCCTAGATCCAGGCCACAGCCTAGTTGCTGCAGGAGTCCATAGGACCCAGCCACTCTTGGGCCCCCAGTGTGCTCACAATCCACCAAAACACTCACTCCAGGAGAGCAACAAATGTTGTTGGCCAGGTGGGAGAAGCCAGGAGAACCTGGACTTTGGGCTGGAGGAATGGCAGGGGCATCTGGGGCAGTGGCAGGAGGCCAACCAGGCCAAGCCGTGCTGCCGTGGTGCGGGCAAGTCCTGAAGCCATGGCACCAAGGCTGGGTACAAAGGCCCAGTGGGGCAATGCACAGTCCCTGTGGGAGGCTCACCAGCTCATAGTTCTTCCTGCAGTTGTGGCCCCGCCAGTGCCTCTGGATCAGTGTGGCCGCATTCTTCAGCTTCAGGAAGTTGGACCTGAAACAGCAGCAGTGACACAAGTGGGTCTCAGAGCAGAGGAATGGTACCCAGAGGTAGCCAGGGTGTAGGGGTTTGGAATCAGGAGAGCACAGGCTGAGTCCCAGCTCTGTGACTTCCCAGCTATATGACCTTAGACAAGGTATATAACCTCTGCGACTCAGTTGCCTCGACTTCACAAAATGGGGAGAATAAGGCCTGCCCTGCTTGCCTCACAGGCTTGTCTTATAAGCCATTAAGGTAGGCATTCAAAAGATATTTGTTGAGTGAACAAATGCATGAACAAACAAGTAAATGGAACAATATAAAAGATTACAAGCTTTAAGCAGCCTAACTTCCTCACTTTATAGACAAAGAAACTGAGAGTTGATGAGGTTGGACTGGAGCCCATGTCTTCTGACTGACCCTGAGTTAGCCAAGTACTGTTTTCCCTGCACACAGCAGGCTGCTTCAATAGAATACTCATCTCCAACCTCATGGAGGACAGAGAGGAGTCTGCTGGATACAGAAATAAACAAAGGAGGAGAGAAAGATGGACGTGTCATTGTGCACGTGAGCTAGTGGCCAATGCCTGGGTGCTCATATAAACCAATAATCGACTGTGGAAGTGGGTGGAAGGGTGGGTGGATGGGTGAAGGAATGAACAGGTGGATGATAGACAAGTGGATGGGTGGGTAGGTGAGTGAACAGACAAGTGGATGAGGTGATGGAGGGAGTAGGGAGGGTTTATCATATGAACTTCAGAAGGGGCATACTGTGGGATTTTTGTGGATCCTGAACCACTCTGGATTCATTCCTTCACATTTGCAAATTGCCACAAGTATACATATGTCCCTTACATGGAATATGATACATGCTCAGTAATTTATAACACCTCAAATTTCTTCTTTGGGACATTTCCTGTCCATGGGTGAACCTCGTGTATCTGCATGTGTGTATGTGTGCATGTATGTGAGTAGACTGCATTATTTGAGTTCCCTGGCATGATGGGTCTGTGTAAATCATAATTTGCAGCCTTCCACATTCACATGCTCATGTGTGCATGCTATGCACGTGTGCCTGTTCCCATGTGTGCACACAGGGGTGCATGCTTTACTCCTAGTGTTTGCACAAGTCGGGCAGAGGCAAGCCAAGCACACACGTATGTGGCGGATGAGGTGGGGAGGAGCTGGTTGGAACGTGTACCTGTCTTTGAACCCCCGGATGACCTTCTGGAGGAGGATGACTCGGTCGGTGATGGCTTTGTCCCGCTCCACCTCTAGCAGCATGTCGTGGTGGTCCTGGAAGGTAGAGCTCCTGACTTGAGCCCCCACTGTTGTCTCCACCAGAGCTGCCAGCTCAGTCTTGGGTGAGGCTCTCTTCCTTCACTCAGAGACTAAGCCTCGGGTTTGGTTGGGGCCTGTGGGCTCCAGCATCCTCCAGCCTCATGGGCAGCCTCCAACAGCCATCAGTATAGACAGGGGCTGTGGCTGTTTCCTAAAAGCCCAAGCATGGCAGCTGGGGCAGGAGGAGCCTAATCTCACTGGCTGGGGTCAGAGGGCTCAGTAGGCACACATACTGGCTTCATCCCTGTCACCATTCTGCCCAAGTCTGTCACATTGGCCCCTGATCTGGGCCAGGCCACTGTCATTTCTTCCCAGAGTCTTGGCCGCAGCCTCCTAACCAGGGTCTGGTCTCCCGGCCTCCATTGCTGCCCATCCAGCCCTCCTTCACAAGCACCTAGAGCAGTGGTTCTCAACCTTCCTAATGCCGCGGCCCTTTAATACGGTTCTTGAGGGTCGTGACCCACAGGTTGAGGACCACTGAGTTAGAGGGACCCTCCTGAACACAAATCAAACATGACCCTACAGTGACACCTATGGCGTCCTGGGTCAAACTCAGGCTCCTCACCTTGGCACTCAAGGCCCTCTGTGAACCAGGCCCTGCCAACTTTTCCAGCCCTATCTCCTCCTCATCTCGAGCCTCCACCCCTCACTCAAGTTGAACAAAGCTTCTCTGGTTCACTCAATACACATGAATCGAATGTCTCCACATGCCAGCCCTGAGCGAGGTGCTGGGGCCACAGTGAACCAAGGAGACATGGCTCTGACCTTGGGGAGGGTAGATGCTCACAGGAGCCACGTCCCGTCAGATAGGCACAGATGCACAGGACAGAGGCTCTGCCAAGGCTTTCTGAATAAATGAGTGGATGAATATGAACTCTACGTTTGGCCTCTGCCTCTCGAAGTCATGGCTATTTCTGAGAAAGCCAGAGGGGTGAGAAAGGGGACGATGACCCCCTTCCAAATTCCCTGGCGCTAGACGCCACTGTGGTTCAGCCTTCCCTTCTTTGCCCAGACAGTGCTGGGCGTGAGTCTGGGAATCCTGCTCTCTACTTCCCAGCTGCCGGAATCCGGGCACTCTCTCTAAGCCTGTGAAATGGGCACAATTCAGCCCTGTGAGGACTAAACAAGTTCATGTATTAAATGAGCCCCAACCCCCTACCCCAGGGCCTGGCATGCAGACTGTGCTTTGTGGCCAGAGGCTATGGGACACAAAGGCAGGTGACATCCAACATCTTGCCCAGGGAGAAATGAGGGATCAGGGAGAGAAGGGGGCTTGCCTAGAGCCCCTGCACCAGAGAGGAATTAGATCAAGCTCTGGGCGCCTCCTGGTCAGGACTGGTTCCTCCCTTCTCTCCCCTCTGACAGCCATTGGGAGCCACAGGCTCCACTCCCCCCCCCATGCCAGAAACCTTGAGGGTGGAAATGGAAATGGGGAAGCTGGTGCTGTGAGCCCTGCAGCAACTGCCTGCTGCCCTCTCCTACAATATCTGTAAGGCCGCACCCCCATGGCCCTGTCTCTTGTTTATCTCCCCCAACTGCCCAGGCAGCTCCAGCTGCTGAGCAGGAACAGGAGCAGGTCTCAGCCCTACGGAGCTGAGCAACGGGCCCCAGCAGGCAGGAAACCACAGAGGGAACACAAACGTACACTTAGGAGTACCCCGCACAGGCATACCCTAATTCACAGATGGAAACATGAGGTCAGAAAGGAACAGCAACACACCCAACAGCCTTGGGCAAACAATCACAGGGTCAAGATTTGAATCTCAGCCCCTCCGCAGTAGGCCTGACAGACAGGCCCACCTCTGACCTGTGGTTTCTAACCCGTGGTCTGTGCTCTGACTCCACTCCCAGGCCATCGGTGATCTCAGGTACCTGGTTCTCCTCTCCTGCCAAGAGGTCATATCCTCCAAGGCCCTTCCAGTTATAATCGGAAGGAAGAAGCTCAGGGGCACTGCCTTCCCCTGTCTGCTGCCACAACTCCCTCTGTAGCCACACTTGAGGGCCCTGCCCCACCGTTTGGGAGCTCACATGCCCCCAAGGCGGCCCAGGGACACAGACTGTGCTCACCTTCAGAAAGATCTTGGTTCTGCCAATCTGCCAGTCATCGTGGGTGCCTAGCACAGTCTCAGCAATGCGCTGGCACGTCCCTCGAAGATCGCCCTGGGATAGAGGATGCAATGGAATGGGCATCCTTGCCAGCAGGAAGGCCCCCAAGTGTCCCTGTAAAGGCTGGGAGGGACATCCCAGTTTAACACCTGCCTCACTGTGTGGCCCCAGCTGGGTCCTGCCTAAGTCTCTGGACCTGTTTTCTCCTTGGCTCAGGCAGGTGTCATGACTGCAAAGCCCCCTCCTGAGACTGTCACTCAGAGCCCACTTGGCAGCCCTGGTCTTACTCATCGCACCTCCCTGTGTGAAGTCCCTGCCAGCTGAGGGTGGCAATCCAAGTCCTCTGATGTGTTCCACTGCCTGCCCCTCAATCTTCCAATCTGCTCAGCCCACTGTCCTCATGAGAAAACTAGGCCCTTGACCAGCCATAGCTGAGCCCCTACCCTCCACGTGAACACTCAGCCCTATACCTGCTTATAGGCTGGCTTCACCCCAGGCAGCAGCACACGGTACCGCTCCACGAACTCCACGAAGCTGTAGCGGATGGGGTAGCCGGCTCGGCGGATTCGGATCGTCTCCATCATCCCTGAGTACCGCAGCTGGCGCACACACAGGTGCCGGTCGAACAGCTGAAGGGCACAGGGCCGAGGGCCTCAGGGCAGAGGCTCCTGCTGGGAGGCAGCACCCTGTGCATTTGACCAGCCCAGACACAGGCCCAGAGAGGCCAAGGCCACATAGTACACAAGGAGCATGGCTGGGACAGGCACTCGGACTTGCAGTTCAGACCATCAGCATGATGTGAGGACCCTCACCATGGTAGAGCTGGGCACTTTGGGAGGCAGGGGTTAATTCCCCTTGGGACAACAGAGAGGGCTTCTTGGAGGAGGCATCTTTGCTCTGACCCCTAACAGAAGGGAAAGAATGCCAAGGCTGGAAGGCTGAGCATGTGCAAAGGTGTGAAGTCAGAAAGCATGGGACCTGCTGGGGACTCAAGGGAACTGAAGGGCTAGCCGCAGTGACGGCTGTGCAGGGGGTGGGTACTTTGCACAGGGAACGTCCTTCATGTATGTTGCAGCTATCGTCATAGATTCGTAGTTATTCAGACAACTTTCTGGCTGCCTTAAGAAAGGGGCATGTTTTTCTAATCTGCATCAAGTTGGTTTCTTGTGCTGGCTGCAGGGCAGAGCCAGCACCCAGGGGTCATGACAAGGCTAGAGAGAAAGAAGTGCTGGGAGGGAGACAGGCGGCCTCACACTGTGGACGATGGAAACCCGAGACGGTCTGGAGCAGGGAGAGTCTGCAGCGTGTGCAGACGGACGAGGCAGGGAAGGAGGCAGGGGAAGTGGGAGACTCTGGAGGAGGCCACTGCCAAGGTCCAGTCCAGAGAAGCTGAGGTGAAGGCTGAGAGAAGGGTCCCAGAGGCACTTCAGAGCCAGGGGAGATGGTGCCCAACCGCCCTCACTTCAGTCCCCCGGACGCCCTGCACCAGGGGGAGAGCTCACTGGAGCCCTTTTCTACCTTCAGGTCCCCACAGACCTGAGTCCTACAGGGGACAGGCTTCATTCACTCTGGGGAATGTTTTCCAGGCAGGGGACAGTGAGTGGGGACAGTGCTTGTGGACTGTCAGCTTCCGCAGCCTGTTTCCTCTTCCTTAGGCCACTTTCCCTGGCCTTCCTTCCCTCCCCAGACCCTGTGGCCTCAGCTTCCTCCTGGGCCTCCCCTCAGGCCTCTGCGTAAACAACTCCCCAAAAGGCTGTGATATGGAAGAAGGCTCAACATGGGGCAAGCAACACGCTGCACCCCTTAACTTCCCTGAGCCCCTAGTCTCATCTTGAACCCAGGGCCAGCTTCCTCACTGGCTGATGGGAGGGGTGAGCCAGGCTGGGGACAGACAATCCTGCCTGCTCCAGGCACACAGAAAAGGCCTAACAAAGTGTTATTTAGAAGAGTCAGAAATGAGGACATTCCCAGCCTTTCAGAGTGGAGGAGGCTTCCAGAGGGAGGTGGCAGTTGAGCTGGGCTGAAGGAAGAGGGGGTTTTCAAAGGCCTGCCATTTACTGAGCACTTACTAGGTGCCAGGGAGTCTGCACACATTATTTCATAAATGTGAAATAAACCCAGGGGTGAGCAGTCCCAGCTCCATCTATGAGGAAACTGAGGCATAAGATAAGTACGAGACTTGTCTACAGTCTCCCAGTTTGTAAGTGGTAGCGGGGTTTGCATCCATGAGCCACCACAGAGTCTGGGCTCTTTCCAGTGTACCCGCTGCCTCCGGTAAATCAAAACCTTGTCTGAAGACCCCAGGTGCCCCGCCATTCCCCCCAAAAGGACAGTCTCACAACATCCACCCCACACTATTCCACTTTGACCAGCCCTTCCATTGCCCCCAGCCTGGCCAGGGCCACTCACCATGGGCTTCTTGAATTCATTGGGTTTGATGCAGCGCACAAAGAAGGGCTGGCAGGCCCCCAGAGTGCGCATCAACAGCTCCAGCGACCGCTTGAACTGGCTGCTGAGTGTGGGAGAGCGCTTCCTGGTCTCAGCGCCCTGTGGGGACAGACAGTGGTGGGAGGGGCTGCGCCGCCTGCCCCGGAGGGAAGCAGGAGGGAGGTCAACAGGCCCAGGGCCCGAGCCGCTGGAAGGGTGTTCATGTTCTCCTGCTGGAGATTGGACCTCAGACCTCCCTGTATAAATGGAAAGTCAGACTTGGTCACTTAGGGACACTTTAGTGTTCCAAAGTGACAGGGGTTAGACAAATCTAAATTCAAACCCTGGCCCACCACTACCTAGCCGTGTGAACTTGGGCAGTTCCTTAAATGGTGTTGAGCCTCAGGTTCCTAAGTGAGAACAATGCCATAATGCCATCTGTCTACCTGGCAGGGTTGTCATGAGGGTTGGAGGTCAGGGCACATTGCTGTAACACCTGCCTGCCTTCTGGGAGCCTATGGTGAAGTGAGAGGAAGAGGGGGTGAGGAGCTGCCTGTGACCTCTCCCCTCTGTGCAGGATTATCAGGGCAGCAGCGGGGTGAGGGTGGGGCAGGGCAGACCTGGATAATCCTCCTAAGCAGCACACAAGCTGGCTTTCCCCAGGGCCCTGGGACACCAAAGCCCCCCAAGGGTTCTGTGCCCTACCAGCGGCCACCTCCCTGCCTCTTATTGTCCCTCTCAGAACATTGTGAAGTGGGATGGGAGCGGGGTGCTGGGGACAGCCTGAGTCACAGACACACAGGAAGCCAAACAGCTCAACTGAGAGAGAAAAAGTGGACCTAGAACCCAGGTCTATTCCAAAACATCTTGATCGTATTGGTTTCCCAACAAATCTCATTTGGGTAAGAATTTCTTATTTCACTTGATTTGATTAATATTGTAAGATTTTAAATTTTAGAATCATAATTTCATCTAAAATCCCAGGCGCAGACCCAGACATGAGAGGTATTGAGGTGGGCAAAGCCATTCGACCCACACTGAATTTAGACAATATGCCATCAGACTGTAATGGAACTTGCTAAGGAAGAACAAATGCTTGCCACTCTGAGATTTTCAGTGTTTTCCATCCTAGTTGTATTTGGAATATATTCTAGGATTCTTCCCAGGGAAGCTGGAGAGTATTTGTGATGTAGAAGGGTGATGGTCAGGTCTGTGCCCCCTGGGCTGGGGGGTCCCCCAGCATTGAGGGACCCCCACACACACTTGGAGGGGGATCCAGCCAAGTTGGGCTATCCCCAGCCTGCGCTGGAGCTCCATCATGAGCATATGCACACACGGGCACGCACAGCACACACACACACATGCGCGCTCACACACTTCTGTGGCTCTAATCATCACACTGGACTGCTCCTTCTGCCTGTCTTCCCTGCAGGCTGTGGGCCCCGTGAAGACAGGCAGGGTCTGCCTTGCTTGCTGCCTGGCCTGCACCTGGCACAAGTAATACTCAGCAACACTTAGATCAACTAAAACAGAATGGGACAGTGTCATCACGGAGCCCACCTACGAATTGATCAGGCCTAAAATGTAGGAACTGTCTTACGCCTCCTGTCTTACATCCAACATATCAGTAAATCTTACTGGCTCCACTCTCATGTATTTATTTTTAATTAATTAATTTGAGACAGAGTCTCTCTGTGCCCTGAGCATGATGTGAAAGGGGCTGGGAAATCACAGGCAGGAGAAGGCCACCCGCATAAAGAATGAACGGGTGCCCTATGGACTCAGGGCCCCAAGATCTGAGACAGAAGTTAGATATCAATTAGGAGTTCTCAAGGCCCTGGAGGAACAGCATCATCGGCAATAGCTGGGGTGGGGCTACCCAGTGCCTGGGACCTGTGTAGGACAGACGTTCAGATCACTGGAAGGAGGAGACATGGACATTCACCTGGTACGCAGCCTTGGGATAAACTATGCCAGCAGTTACAAAGCATATTTTTCTTTCCTACATGCAATGGTTACAGAGCCAGCATAGTTAAAATAAATAAACAAATAAATAATAAAAATTAAAATTTTTTTAACACGCAGAGACTTGGAAAACTTCACTTTAGCCTTGACTTGTATAGGAACTTGGACAAGCCCCTACACTTCCCTGAGACAGAGCTGGGTTCAAATCTCTGCTGTATGGCAAGCTGCGTGACCTCTGGTCCCTAGCTCCTTTACCTGTAAAGCGGGAAGAATAGTAGTTACTCACAGGGCTGTGGCAGGGAGTAAACAAGGTGAAACATAACTGCTTAGCTCATCGCCTGGCTTGGAAGAGGTGCCCAGAGGATGTGATTGATAACAAATGTGTCAATGTTATATCCTACTTCTCAGCTCCCCAAACTCCCTTGGGAGTGGGCCATTTCCACAGGCTCTAGTGCATGGACCTTTCCATGATTTCTCAGCAAATGGGTCCTAGTTCCAGAGGTAGGAAACTCAGAAGAGGAAACCTCATGGAGAGTCCCCAGATGCCTCCAGGAGCTCTGGAAAGAGTGGCAAGAGAGAAGGGGCAGGAGGAGAAGGTGGGGTTCAACCAGAACATGCCGGAGAACAGGAGGAATGGTCAGAGCTGGGGAGCTAGAGAAGAAGAGCGGGGAAGCCCAGAACCACACTTTTCTCTCCCCATGGCTGCAACCCTACAGCAGGTGGCCCTCGGATAGGGACCCTCCTGGGTGCGGAGCTTCACATGTCTGGCAGCCCTCTCTCTGAGGGTGGCGCTGCATGTACCACCTGTGGCTGGCTGGCCACAGTGCTGGTCTGTGTGTAGAGGGGATGAGGGCCAATCCTGGCAGAGGGGAGAGGCCACCATCCAGACATGCTCCCTGCTACCGACGTGCCCTGGTGCTGGAGGGTTGTGAATTGTTTCAGAACTGCAGAGCACCGAGCGGGGGAGGATGCCAGACACGCAGGAAGGAAGAGGGACTCAGTATTAGGCCAAAGTGGGAGGATGTCAGTATTCCGCGGAGAGGAAATAGAAGGCTAAAAGAGAGGGGCCCAGCCGCACACGCTGTTGCTAAGGGCAACCCAGCACCTTTGGGATCTAGAGCACCTTGGGAGTCATGACCTGAAAGTGGGCTTGGAATACACCAGGAGTACCGTTCCGAGACTGAGGAGATCTAGAGAGTGATGACTCCTGGGCCCAGCTCCCCAGCAGAACGCTGGGACTTGGGGGGCATCACACCACCTCTCTGAGCCTCAGATCCCCACTTGCAAAATACAGAAAACACTACCTGTGCCTCCTGCTTCACAAGGTCAAAGGATCTGACCAGGCCGCAGATGCAGAAACACACACCACTGCCTGGATTGATGACCCCCCAACCAGGAGACTCAATGGGGACAGAGGAGGAGACCCGGGTTCACATCCCAACTCTGTCCCTGGTTTATGGGCAACCTGGGCAAGTCCTGCCCCTGTTCCAGGACTCAGTTTCCTCCTTTAAGAAACTGAGATACCTGCAGCACACGCGACTCAAAAACCAAAAACAAGAATCACTCCACAAACCACTCCACAGAAAAACACACTTCAAAAAAGCAGCAGCAGCCCGGCTCTGCCCTTGCCCCAAGCCTCAGCTCCACGCCTGCAGCTGTGGCCTCTCCCACCATCCTCGGCCCCAGGCTGGGGGCTTTTACCTTCGCAGCAGCTGCTGACTGGTGCAGAGTGCCCGACGAATAACCACAGAGAAACTACAACAGGAACCAGTGCAGGGTGAGATGGGCAGAGGAGAGGCAAGGAGAACATGCTGGGTCAGAAAACAGAGGGCAAAACTTGCCATGAAGAGAGGGAGACCCTCATGTAGAGGTCTGGGGTTCTGGCAGCTCTGTGGCGGTCCCCAGGGCAGGGGCAGTACCAGCTCCCAGCCAGGCACTAAGAGCACTGGGGCTCTGCCTTTCCCATGAGCCCTTCCAAGCACCCTCCAGGAAACTATGCGGACGGGGGGAAATAGGAAATAAGAAGGCCTACAAGCAGGAGAGAGTCCACCAGACCACCACCCTGGGACCCACAGAAAGGCAGAGAGGAAGGAGCTTCGCCCAGTATCTGGAGGGGTCCAGGGAGGCGTAGACATGCCCTTTATGCCAGCTTCTCCGCACACCCTTGAAAGGGATGAGCTCCCTTTCCCTGTGCTCCCATTAGCTGCTGGAGATCCAGAAGTGGACGCCCATGGTAATCTTACTGGCTCTGCTTAATTACTCTCAGGTGATCCTTCTCCGCACCTGGTACCCAGCCACACCCCCAATCAGATGTTAGGATCTTGGAGGCCCTTCCCAGAAGCTCTGGCCCCACTATTGGCCACAGGGGCTCAGCTGAAGTTACTGGATGAGGGCAAGGCCTAGCCCCAGGCCAGTTCCTGGGGGCCCTTCCAGCCCACAGACACTCTATTCAGCCTTACCATGGCGACGTCGGCCTGGAAAATCTGCTTGACGAACTTGTTCCTGGAGGAGTGGACCAGCTGAATGATGTCTCCATGCAGCGTGTCCCGATTCTTCTCCAGGAAGCCTGGACAGAAGTACAGCACAGTCACACCTCACCAGCTCCCCCAGCCCCTATCCAGGACTCAGGCCCTCCTTGGATACGCAGGGTCTGAGCCAGTAGGACCCTCAGCAATGCTCATTTCATACATGCAAAGGGCAGTGGCCTGCCCAAGACCACAGAAAGTGAGGGGCCATCTCCCCAACCACACAGCCCCCCTCTTCCAGCTTATTCAAGAAGGGCAGAAGGCCTCAGCCACTGGGAGAGGCCAAACGTCCTTCCTGGCTGAACCACCCCAGAGCCACTATGAGTCTTTTTGAACTAAGGTGTCAAAAGCCCTTGTTAAGTAAGCATGTGACCTGTGAGAGAATACATGTTGATCTGGTACAAGGAAATAATATAGGAATTAATTAAAGCCACGTTGTAGTTGAGCAGTAAATTGTATTTTACAAAGTGCCCTCTTTGCTCCCCTATATATGTGGAGATGGGCAGGGATTATCTTCTCCATCCCACAAGGGAGGAGACTGAGGCTCAGAGAAGCCAAGTGAGTTGTCCAAAACCACACAGCAAAGCCATGGGCAGAGTTAAGACTCAAACCCAGGGGCCCTGGTGCCAGCCCAGGGAGATTCCCCTGCACTATACAGACCCCAGAGGTGGCTAAGGAATTATGAATGGAGAACTTTGCTAGAGGGGGACAGGAGATGGGATGGCCAGGGGCTGGGGATGCCTGAGGTTAAGTGTCACAACAGGGAAGGACTTAGGCTTCCCCTTGATGGTGGAGGGCACAGAAGGGGTGGGAAAAGTTTTAGGAGGCCCACAGTAATGGAGGACAGGCTTTGCAGCTGGGGTGGAATTACTGGGATCTCATTAAAGCTCTGACAGACTATGGGATCCCCATCACTTTCTAGGACCTCAGTTTCCTCAACTTTTGCATGGTAATGATAGGACCTGTAAACTTGCTTCTCTTCACAACACCTAATACCACCTAATTTATAATAATGTTATATTAAAACTGCACTATGTGAACAGGAAATGCCAATAGACTTGTTTGAAATAGCTCAGACTTTTCCAGTGACCTGAGGCAAGTCATTTCCCTCTCTGGACTTCAGTTTCCAATTCTGCAAAGGGAGATGGCCCTATGCTCCATCCAGATCTAGCATTCTATAATTTTATAACTCAACATGGAACCCGCTCAGTTTTCATTTCTGTAATCTTAGCCACAGCATGAAGCTTGGCACATAACGGATGCTCAGTGCGTGCTGCTTGAACTAAATCGAATTGAGAAATACAATCCTCTATTACTCCAAACGAAAGGGTCTTCAAACTTAATGCCTGCTTCCTTCTTTTCATCAAGTTTGGATCTCACAGACCAGTATTTTAAGAGGTCTGAGAAGCTCTCAAATTTCATCACTGCATCACAGCTCAACTATACACTCCTGACTTCTACACCACTTCAGCAAGGAAGAAAGAGACAGGCGGCCTGTAGCTCATCCAGTGTGAATTTCATGGCCTTTGACTATGTGGGACCTTCTTGGGCTGTTGGGCAGGAATCAGTGTAGACATGGCCACAACTGATGCCAGTTCAAGGCCCCTCCCACCCCAGGGTGGAAGGGAGGGCTGGCAAGGGCAGTCTGCAGTTTTTTGACAGACCCTATAAGACTTCCAAGTGAGATAAAGCTGTGACCTGACCCCTTCTTTAACCTCTACCTATAAGATGACCCAATTGCATGTCCCCAGGGGGAAAAGAAGATGTACACACACCCCCTTCAAAGCTCACACTTGGTCTTGTTGCTGAAAGAGTCTTGATGGGTAACTGGGCTGGCTCAAGGTCTAGATTTGTTATGTAAAGACCATTAAACACCCCTATTCTGTGGAGCCTTGGTTTCCCCATTTGTACAAAAGAGCACTGAGCCTACTCAAAAATATTGAAAGCAGGGACTCAAACAGATACTTGTACACTAGTATTTTTAGCAGCATTACTCCCAATAGCCAAAAAGTGAAAACAATTCCAAATGTCCATTAACAGATGAATGGATATGGCGCCCATATACCAGGGCTGGCAGGTTCGAACCCGGCCAGACCTGCTAAACAACAATGACAACTGCAACAAAAAATAGCCAGGTGTTGTGGCGAGTGCCTGTAGTCCCAGCTATTTGGGAGGTGGAGGCTTAAGAGAATTGCTTAAGCCCAAGAGTCTGAGGTTGTTGTGAGCTGTGATGCCATGGCACTCAACCCAGGGTGACATAGTGAGACTCTGTCTCAAAAAAAAAAGAAAACAAATGAATGGATAAACATAATGTCCTATATCCATCCATACAATGAAATATTCAGTTATGTGAAATGAAGGACATTGATAAATGCTTCAACGTGAAGAACTTTGAAGACATCATGCTGAATGAAATAAGTCAAATACAAAAGGACAAATACAGTCACGTGCCACATAATGATGGTTCTGTCAATGATGGACTGCGTATACAACAGAGGTCCCATAAGATAATCATGCCATATTTTTACCATACCTTTCCCATGTTTAGATATGTTTAGGTACACAGATCCTTCCCACTGTGTTACAACTGCCTGCAGTATTCAGGACAGAAATGTGCTGCACATGTGTGTAGCCTCGGAGTGAGAGGCTCTGTACCATGCAGCCAGCGCATAGCAGGCTATGTCCTCCAGCCTTGTGTAGGTACACCCAGCGACTCTATGATGTTTGCAGAACAAAATGGCTTAACACATTTCTCAGAATGCATCCCCATTGTTAAGCAATGCATGACTGTATTGTATGGTTCCAATTATATTAGCACCCAGAACAGGCAAATTCAGATACAGAAAGTAGATAGAGGTTAGAAGGGACTAGGGGAGGAGGAAGGGGGTGGTCATTGTGTAACACTTGCAAGCCAATGGGGGAGTCAGGGACATATGAAAACATTTTTTTTGAGACAAGGTCTTACTCTGTTGCCCAGGCTAGAGTGCCATGTCATCATCACAGCTGACAGCAACCTCAAAATCCTGAGCTAAAGCAATCCTCCTGCTTCAATCCCCCAAGGTAGTTGGAACCACAAATGCACACCACCATGCCTGGCTGTTTTCTTTATTTTTGAAATACAGACAGGATCTCTCTGTGTTGCCCAAGCTGGTCTTGAACCACTAGCCTCACGTGATCATCCTTCCTAGGTCTCCCAAAGTGCTAGGATCACAGGCATGAGCCAGCATAATGGTATGCTGGCTCATGCCTGTAATCCTAACACTCTGGGAGGCTGAGGTGGGGGATTGCTTGAGCTCAAGGAGTTCAAGACCAACCTGAGCAAGAGTGAGACCTTATTTCTACTAAACATAGAGAAACTAGCTGGCCATCATGGCGGGTGCCTATAGTCCCAGCTTGTCAGGAGGCTGAGGCAAAAGGATTGCTCAAGCCCAAAAGTTTGAGGTTGCTGTGAGCTATGATGCCACTGCACTCTATCCAGGGTGACAAAGTGAGACTCTGTCTTAAAAAAAAGAACTTCTGTGGAAATTGATGGTGATAATGAGTTTGCACTACACGGAGAATGTCTTAATGCCACCATGGAATAATACACTTAAAAATGGTTAAAATGGGAAATTATTTATACATACATAATAATTATATATAATTAAATATATAATACAATATTTATATTAATATTAAACTAGAATATAATGTAGGCTTGGCGCCTGTAGCTCAGCTGCTAGGTTGCCAGCCACATATATCGGAGCTGGCAGGTTCGAACTCAGCCCAGCCTGCTAAACAAAAATAATAACTACCACCAAAAAATAACCAGGCATTGTGGCAGATGGCTATGGTCCCAGCTACTTGGGAGGCTGAGGCAAGAGAATCACTTAAGCCTAAGAGTTTGAGTTTGCTGTAAGCTGTGACGCCACAGTGCTCTACCAAGGGCAACATAGATGAAACTGTCTCAAAAAAATAAAAATAAAAATAAACAGAATAGCATATATAAGATATATATTATTAAACATATATTATTATATTGTATATTTAATAATATATAATTATATATGATTAAAAATTATTTATAACTATAAATACATGTACCTAAAATCTCCTTGTTTTAAAAAATCCTGATAGAGAAGGATTTTCCTGGGCTGGAGAAGGGGAAGGGAGGGCACAGGGAAGGAGAGACAGACATCCTGCCTCTACCTTGGGTCTCATAGTAGACGATGCCTGCAAAATGGTTGATCCCAAACTGGGTCTCGTGGTTGTTCTTGGGGGGAATGTAGTTTGCATTGACCTTGTGCTGGGAGTTCAGCTTATGCAACATGGTGGCGTCTGTGCCCTGTTGGAGCAGACAGGAGAAATGTCACTCTAAGCCCACCCTCTCCCCCCAGGCCTAACTTCCTTTCCTGCCCATTTCTCTGACCCCTCTCCTTCTCAAGAGCTTCCCCTGCCTTCATTTATACCCCACACAGGAGCACTCCAGGCCTTCATTTCCCCATCTCTTATGCAGATGAGTTGGAACTACACAATCTTAAAAGTGCACATTCCAGTTTAGAACATCTATTTCCTGTGATGAAATCGTAGGAGCAATCCCCTCTCCCCCAAGCCAATACACACCGAGTCCTGAGCACCCATTCTGTGCCGATAGCCTGCTCAGGTCCAGGACCCAGTGGACTGTATGTGACCCCCGGATGTCAGAGAAATGCACCTGAATTGGCCCCAGAGTTTCCCTGTGCTGCCACAGGCCCACCTTGGGGAACTTGCTCTCCTCATCGATGAGGGAGATGATGTTCATGGGCTTATTGGCGATCATGTCCAGGGCATCCTGGTTGTCGGTGAACTCGATGTGCAGCCAGTCGATGCTCTCCAGGTCGTATTCCTCTTGCTCCAGCTTGAACACGTGCCGCACGAAGAACTGCTGCAGGTGCTCGTTGGCAAAGTTGATGCAGAGCTGCTCGAAGCTGCAGGGACAGGGTGGGGCGGGGCGCTGCTCAGGGCCCAGTTCTACCTCCACCTGCCAAGTGCCTGTCGGCAAACCACTTCCATTGGGGACTCTTCAATCTCTGGGGGAAGTAGGGGTGGGCAAGATGTCCAGCCCAACCCTCTTCCAGGTGTGGTGGAGACCTGAGGCCCAGCAAGGGCAAAGGACCTACCCAGGCTCACCCAGTGGGTCAGGAAGCTCAGGCAGCAACCAGGGCTCAGAAGCCCCAGTTCAGACTCCCTCCCCTCCATGACCAGGCCCTGTGGGGAGGGCTGAGGGCTGGCAAGACACTGGAGAGTTGGCCACAGAGGCATCCTATGTGAGGCAGAAAGGGTGCTGACAAGATCTGGCCCGCACAGCCTTGACTCCTGACATGGCTAAGCTGAGCACACAGCCTCGTGTACTCAGCGTGGGTGTGGAGCGTGGGGGGCTTAGATGTCCGAACAGCACAGGGACTGATGTGGCTGGCCAGGGGTCTCACAGCAGGAGGGTATGGAAGGAAAGGGAGAGGGCCCACAAGAAACATGGAAGTTATGGTTTCTAACAGCTGGAGCCAACTAAACATGGTTTAGAGAGATGTGACATTTCTCTTGTCCAAGCTGTGGAAGAAAATTCTCACAGAGGGGATGCCCACGTGGTACCTGTTCACAGCAAAGTTCTCGAACCCAAAGATGTCCAGGAGGCCAATGGAGCGGCGACAGCTCTTCACTTCCTGGGAAGGAGGCTTGTAAATTGCTGCATTGATCTTGTCCACAATCCACACAAACAGCCGTCCATAGATTCCCTGAAAGGCACCGTCCAGCCCACCGTCACGGGCACAGGCCAGGCTTCTCACCCTTCCTTACCATACCTCATTCCAGGCCCTTCTACAGAGCAACATGCTGTTCAAACCCTCCCCCCCAAGGCTCTGCTCAAGCTGCTCCCTCCGCTAGAGCAGCACCCTTGAAGAATGCCTGCACGGTGATCGAAGCTCTGCTGAGCTGGGGGCCCTCAGAGAGCCCTCCTCTGACCCTGGGGGCAGGGGCTTCTTGAGGCTCCCACCTCTCTATCCATCTGTGACTGTCCCATCAGTTCTGAATACCTCTGAGGTCCCAGAGCCCAGCACAAGGCATGGCACGGGGTGGGGGAGACTCAATGAATGGCAAGTGCATGGCTAGAAAAACAGAAGTGACTGGAGGCCTTCGTGCTTGACCCAGGCCCTCTTTTGTGTCCTCTGCAGAGACACCAAAGAGCACGTCCCCTGGGCTGGGCATAGCATGGTAGATCAAAGCAAAGGCCAGAGCTGGAGGGCCCTGGGGAGCACAGGACCCCAAGCGTGTAGAATGAATGACCCTCACACAGGCCCCAGGGGAGCCAGCAGCTAGACCTGGACTCCAACCCAGGCAGGCAGGGGTCAAGACCCAGATGTCCACTGTCTCTGTGAACTCCTTGGCACATGCCCATCCACAACCCACCCTCCCGAGGGGTGAGAGCAGGCAGCCACCTTGACGAAGGCATCGCGCACATCCAGCGCCTGCTCCCTGCTGAGCGGGGTGGACACTGTCTCCCCGCGGGTAATGAGGGTGCGGCTCGTCAGGCAGCTCATCAGGTCCGGGGAGTTTACCTGGCACAGACGACAGCAGGTGCTTATCCAGCCACATTCAGCCTGTCTCTCCTTCTACCCACACCTGGGCACCCTCCCACTTTCTAGCACAGGCCTGGCTCACAGTCTCACCTCCACTAAGAATGAGCTTCCCTGCAGCCCACAGAGAATCCTTCCCAGCCATGGACACCCACCCAAGTGCTGCCTGGAGGAGACTTCTCTCTCTCTGACTTCCTCCCAGCAGCCCTGACCCAGCTTTATTCCTCCCAATTCCCCAGCCCAGGGTGATCCTCGTAAATGTTTGCTAAAAGACTGTCAGACACAATACATTGGCCTTAGGGACACTAATGCCTTTTATCCAGATATGGAGATGAGGCCCAGAGGGCAATGACTCTCACAGGGTCACACAGCCAGGGCATCACAGGGTCCCCTAGCCCAGGGCCCCCACCTGCCTCACACTGCCTGGGGCAGCTAGGCTATGCCAAGCAAGAGGCATCCAGGCTCAGGGACCTGCACCCCAGGCCCCGTGCCCAGCACAAGACCTGCACACAGCTGGTTCTCAGTATTGGACAGAACTCTCCAAACCACGGGGCCCTCACCTCCCACATCCTAGCCCCCATCAAAGTAAAGTTAAAACTGTCTTCAGTGGGGAAGAGGTGGTGGTGGGAGGGAAGGCCAGGCACTGACCTCAAGCAGGGATGCAGCTGTGGCCAGCGATGGGGAGAAGAGGACCTCGCAGGAGTCCAGGTTTTCGAATGTGCGGGCTGTCAGCAGCAAGGGGTGTAGCATTCAGGGCAGGGAGGGTGGGCATAGGGGCAAGAGGACAGTCCTAGGAGGACCAGGCTGCCATTCCTGCTCTCAGGGGGTCTGCATCAACACCATGATTAAATTCTTCTCTGGGTCACTATTCTCACCATGCGCTTCCCTATGGGCACCTAGCGCACCATGAGGATAGGGACCAGGTGTAGCCAGGACCTGGCACCATGCCTGGCATCTACGGAGCAGACAACTGACAGCTGCCCCTCTCCCACTCAACCTCAACCCCAGACCCCAGAGCTCTTGGGGGCAGCCCTGGCTCATATGAGACAGGTTTTGGGAACTTGCCTTTCCCTATATGTGCCCTGTTCTCTTAGGCCTCGGGATCTTTGCACAAGCCATTCTCTTTTTTTTTTTTTTTAAGACAGTTTCACTATGTCGCCCTTGGTAGAATGCCATGGCGTCACAGCCCACAGCAACCTCAAACTCTTGGGCTTGGGTTTAAGCAATTCTCTTGCCTCAGCCTCTCAAGTAGCTGGGACTACAGGCACCCGCCACAACGCCTGGCTATGCACATGCTCTTCTTTCTGCCGGTGTGCCCTCCTCTAAGTCTCTGTCTTTCAGGATCAGTAGACTGTGATTTCCTTCATGCTGGGATCATTCATTCACTGAGAAAATTTCCCAGAACTCCTCCCCTACTTGGTGACCATGCTGGGCACTGGGGGCAAGTGCAAAATGGGACCTGGTACCTGCTTCAGGGAACCACCTCCCAGTCTGGCACATGGTTGATGCCCAGGAAATGTTAGATGAGTGGACATGTTCCCTTCCCTAGCCTTTCTCTTTCAGAGATGGCTATTCAGTCACTCACATTTTAGTATGAATAAGCTCATGAATCTACCCTCTGTCTAAGACATCTGACCTTGGACCTTAAGAAACCAAATTTGGAAGGCATCTTAAAGGGCCCATAGTCAACTCCAAGTATGCTTAAACTGTACACCTCTGTGGTAGAATTTCAGCACAGTGATACTATACCTGGGGCTGATCTCAAGCTAGCAGACTGTTCAACTCTACCCACAGGTGTATTCTCCCCAATTTTCATCCCAAAGAGGGCACACACTGGGATAGAAACTGAGCCATCAATACTCGGCTGGAAGCTGGCAGGCTTGTGGGGCAGGAGGGGATGTATAGTGCAGCCTCACCCTCATACTGTAGGTTGCCCAAGTGCAGGATGGCGGCCAGGAGCTTCGAGATCTCCCAGTTCTCGGTGTCAGTGAACATAAGCACCTTCATGGCAGAGCGGATGTTGGCATACTCCTGGCTGTCCACCCGTCCCTCGCAGGTTATGCAGTTCCCCTGGTAGGCAGGGTAAGGGGACATCAGGAGGCTATGGGTATTCCCCAAGAGGCAGTGCCTCGGTGAAAGGGCCCCTTCTGCCAGGCCAAAGCTACAGGCAGTGACCTCACCTAGTGAGTACTACAGCTCCCCCATGCTCCTGCTTCCCATGAATGAGAGTGGCCGGTCACTGATGCCAGGCCTGCCCTAGCAATCCACCTGGCAGTCACAGCACCAAGGCCCTATCCTGCTTCCCACAATCTCCTGGGGACAGCCACTCTCAGGGCTGGTACAGCCGGGTATAGATGGAGAAGAGGTAACTGCAGACAGGCTGGGCCCCATTCTGTGCATGCTCACTAGACCTAAGATGTGTGTGCATTTACCCAAGGGTGGCAGCAGCTCCAGGAAATGTCCAGGAAGGCCTGTCACCTCTACAACACGCACATGCACATGCGCCACAGCCCACACTTATGTCCATGTGGCCTGACTGAGACAATCAGACATGGTCACTCCCAAGGGCCAGGGAGATGGGGCTCCCAAGCCAGCCTGCCATGCACATGGCCCCAAAGACCCCACTCATGCTTGGTGGCGGCGATGGTCCCAGTGCCAAATTCTCCTTGCTGTCCAGACAGCAGTAAGTGGCTGGCACCAGAGCCCTGTGTCCAGCAAGCTCTCTAGTCTGAGGTCACAGCACCCTCCACCCTGGTGCTCCCTGGGCCTCACCATGGCTAAGTAGTTATACTCGGAGGCCTGGCCCAGGCCCAGCTGCTTCTTCTGATCCTCGCTCATGCCCTCCAGCATGCAGTAGAACACGTGGTAATTCCTTTCATCTGGGGCCTGAAAATGTGGGCACAGGTGTTGGGGGGCTGGAGGAGGGTGGGAGGGGGCCAGTGGGAGCCAGACCGGTCTGTGAGGGAGGGGAGATGCCAACTTGGGTCACTATTTCAGCAAATGGCTTTCACGGGGAAGCCCAATTAGCAGGTCTCATGGTGGGATCTCTGGCACAGAGGCAAACAGGCAGCTCCCCAGGCAGGCGGGGGACACCAGGGCTCTGCGGCTGGTGCACAGCCACCCACTGTGAGGCTGGGGGCCTGGGACTCAGGCCTACCTGACGACAGACGCGTGACTTTTCCAACAGGTACTGCTCGATCTTGGCGCCCTCAATGGCGCCCCGCTTGTTGAAGTGGATGTCGATGTACTTCCCAAAACGGCTTGAGTTGTCATTTCGGATTGTCTTGGCATTCCCAAATGCTTCAGGGGGGGCAGAGAGTCACAGGCAAGGCCAGCCCCCACCCTGCTACCCGGCCCTGCCCTGGGAGCCCAGCCCTACCTTCCAGGATGGGGGTGGCCTCCAGCACCTGCTGCTCAATCCAGGAGTGCTGCCCGCTGATGGCCGCCAGGAACTGCAGGATCAGCTTCGTGCTCTCGGTCTTCCCTGCCCCAGACTCTCCACTGCAGAGAGAGGGAGCAAGAGGACTGTCACTGCCCTCAGGGGTCTCTGCCTGTCCACGCTACACCCCATCTGTGATATGGGCTGACAACATGGACCTTCTGGGGCCGAGGGAGGACTAAAGGGCTCAGTGCTCTGCCATACCCCAAAATTACTCTCCTTCCCTTTTATTCAGATAGACACGCTCTCCAGTCCGCACTTGCCACAAAGCACAGCACATATCAGATGCTGAATCAATGCTTTATCTTTTTAACCTTCTGCCTAAAGCAAACAGGAGCCTGAGATTTCTTTCTTTTTTCTTTTTCTTTTCTTTCTTTCTTTTTATTTATTTATTTATTTTTTTTTTTGAGACAGTCTCAAGCTGTCACCCTGGGTACAGCACCATGGCGACATCATAGCTCACAACAACCTCCAACTCTTGGGCTCAAGTGATCCTCTTGCCTCAGTTTTTTGTATTTTTAGTAGAGACGGGGTGGGGGAGGGAGCGTCTCACTCTGGCTCCGGCTGGTCTCAAACCTGTGAACTCAAGCAATCCACCCACCTTGGCCTTCCAGGGTGCTAATATTACAGGCATGAGCCATCGCACCCAGCCTCCTGAGATTTCAACTAGCCATAACTTAACAGGAGCCAGCAGTAAACAAGGTTGGTCCCAAAAGCTAACACAAGCTTCGGTAGCATTAACAGGGATCTGAGACGTGGGTAAAGGGAACTGATTCTCTACATTGTAACACAGCACAGACAGCGCAGGGTCTGGCTCCTGAGGTGCTTTGCGGCATTTCTGACGGTGCAGGCAGAACCCAGAGGCCCCAACAGGAGCACAGAGCTCTGGGTGCTGAGCCTCTTGCCCCGTGCAGGTGCCACACTGCCCACCTGATGATGCAGCACTGGTCACGACTGTTGCGTTTCATGTTGAAGTAGCAATTGTCCGCAATGGCAAAGATGTGGGGGGGCATCTCCCCGATCTTCTTGTTGGTGTACTGGCGGATATGCTCTGGCGAGTAGATGGAGAGCAGCTGGTAGGGGTTCACAGCCACCAGGATGGAGCCCGTGTATGTCTGTGGGCAACATGGGAGGGGAGCTCACTGTCTGCCATGAGGGAGGCTCTGCCGCTAGAAAGCTCTCGGGCTGTGCCTGCTCTGTCCCTCCAGGAGGGGGAACGCTGGCTTTAGAGTCCGTGGGTGGACTTTAGAACCTGGGGCAGGGCTTCCTGACCAACACTGGCTCAGAGACATTCCATGAAGGAAGGAGGCAGGCTGGGAGGGAGGTTCTCCAGGCCTCCATTTCCTGTGACATGGGCATTAACAGTCTATGGAGATGAAAGGAGATGGTGTTTTCAAATCATAGCTCACAGTAGGCACTCCTCAGAGGTTGGCTCCCACCTTTGCCTGCAAGCCCTCATCCCAAACTTTTGGAGTGAAATTCATGAACTGGACCGTGCCCAGAGGGGAGAGATCAGATTGGTGAGGGAGTAGGAACTGGGAAACAAGCCAGGAAGAGGTGACAGAGCTGGTGGGTCCAGTCCCTGCAGCACTGCCCCAGGGCTTGGGGATCCCAGCTCTGGAGGACAGAGCTCCCACAGCCTCCTGGGCAGCAGAGGCACCGGGACATCCTGAGAGCTTCTTGGCTCAGGCTCCCCCGTTAGTGCAGAGATTGGCTGCCCCTGGGAAGACTTCCGACTGGGGGACTGGGGCCCTGCCACACAGGGGACATCACAGCCTGCCTTCCTGCCACCAGGGCAGGGCGAGACACTCAGGGCTTACTCTTCCCTCCTCCTGCCCTATCCCCCAAACTTGAAAAGGTCAGGCTTACACTATAACTGATGAAAAATGTATTGACATCTGGGGCCTGGAGAGACTAGAGAAAGATGTGACCACAAGGGGAGGTGACAGCCCCACCTGACCCCCCAGACCTCAGTGTATCCCACCAGAGCTGCAGCCCTGTCCCCGCAGCCTCAGCCCAGCGTGGCCATGCAGGGAAAGTGTGGCTGCAGGTGCCACATGCCAGGGGAACACCCACCTGGAGCCAGGTGCAGCCCCAACCCAGGCTCCAGTCCTGGTTCTGGCTGCTGTAGAACCAGACACCTGGCTGGATACTGCCCTTCTCTTGGCCCAGAAAGACTTTCCTTTCCCCTCCTAAGCCTCTTCATCTAAGCATCCCATGGCCAGAAGCACCTGAAGCTTGCCATACTGACCGACTGACTGTGCTGTAAGAGTCCAAGCATTCCCAAATGCTTGGAAAAGATGCGGAGGGAGGTGCCAAGAGGGCCCGAGAGGGGCAGCCAGGCAAGCAGACAAGCCCAATAAGCTGGGAGCTGTAGCTGGAACTGGGGACTCTGTGCCACACTCACCCGCCCTCCACAGCTGGTCTGAGGTTGCCAAGTGCCAGTGCAGGAGAGAAGTGAGCTGGTTAGTGGAGTATCGGGCCATAAGGTCATTGTTTACGAGCAGTGCCCTACATAGCCCGCGGCCGGACTAAATTCTCAGATAAGGATCTGCACATACCCAGCCCACGAGGTTCTGCCCTGGGACCTCCAGTCACTGTCCCCTATGGTTCAGCCCTGCCCAGCTGTGGGAACAGGCTAGACTCAGGTCCACAGGTGGAGAACTTGTGCCAGACTAGGAATCAGCCACAAGGAGCATCCCTCTGGTAAACCTCAATTTGCTCATTTGTAAAAGAGGGATATTAATATCCACCTTCCAGGGCTGCTGTAAAGGATAAAGGATAGGCCAGGTATGATGACTCACGCCGGTGATCCCAGCACTCTGGAAGGCCAAGGTAGAGGATTGCTTGAGCTCGGGAGTTCAAGACCAGCTTGAACAAGAGGGAGACCCTGTCTCTAGTAAAAATAGAAAAATGAGCCAGGTGTTGTGTGCAGCATTTGAGGTTGAGGCAAGAGGATTACTTGAGCCCAGGAGTTTAAGGTTGTAGTGACCTATGATACTGCCATTGCTCTCCAGCCTGGGTGACAGAGCAGCCTGTCTCAAAAAAGAAAAAAAAATTAAAAAGCAAAGACATAACCTTTGCCAGGCATCAGGTACATAAGTGCCATCCTCCCTTCTGAGCTATGGGAGCTCAGATGGAGGCCCCTGGATTCTAGGAGGGGACAAGAGAGAGCCAGAGGGCCTGTCCGAGCAAGGAGCACAGAGGCGTAAAAGGGCATGACATTTGGGAGGTTTGCTGGCAAAAGGTTTCCCTGGCAGCTGGAGAGGATAAATGGCAGTCACCAAGGCAGAGCAGACGCTGTTTCAGACCTAATGAACTAGACTCGGGGAGGCAGTCACGGCCTGACAAAGGGCGACCCTGGGAACAGGTGCGGTGGCCAGGTGCAAAGTACAGGCAGCGCTAGAGAGGGATGTGGGGGACACCAAGAAACCATGAGAAACATTCCAGGGCTGGGCCCGGTCTCTTGTTCCCACCCTTGGCTCCTGCGGACCTTTCTACTCTGCCTACAGCCCAGAGGGACCTCCTGCACACAAACCCTTCAGCCTCCAGGACATCCACGCCTGATGCCACCGGCATGTCCAGACCAGAGTTCACCTTTCCCTCTGAACCTGCTCTCCCAGCCTGTGCAGGTGGGCCAACAGCACCACCACCACCCCCTGCATAGGTGGGAGCCAAGAGGGCCCCTCCTTTACGTCACCCCCCACCTCTCCCATCTGTGTGGCCACCTTCCTGGCCTGGCCACTCTCATTTCTCAGCAGATCACAGCAGACACCTTCACACTTGCCCCCCTCCAGTCCGGCCTCCACTTGGAGCCTAGGTGGGCTTTTTGAAAAATCCGACTTTGTTATCCCCTGCTGAAAACCCTCCCACAGCCTTAGGACAGAGTCCACATCTTCTCCCCATCCACAAGGCCCCCCAAGCATCTGCACCCCTTGCCAGTTCATCCCACAACTAGGAGGCTGCCTTCATATTAAACTTTCTGTTAAAAGCACCACACTCCATCCCCTGCCGTCTGGGGAACTCATACCCCTGCCTTTGTAGCCCGCTAATTCCTCTCATCTTTTAGGTCCCATCTGAGACAGCGCCTCCTCCAGGAAGCCAGGCACCCTGTGTGATCCAGCACACTCTACACCTTTCGGTTTGCTTACCTGACTCCTCTATAGCTCTGGTCCAAGTCCTCTGTCCCCCAGGGCCTGGTTCTGCACACAGCACATAGGACACCCTTGGCAATGTTTGCAGAGTGACTACATTAACAGGTGAAGGAGCATTAACTGCTGTCCACAGGAACCAGCAAGAAAGGGAGCCAGGGGACAGGCCTGTGAGCATCACTGAACAGCCCTAACCATGTTGTTGGGAAGGTTGGCCAGGGATGTGCTGCTATCATCTGGTAGAAGAAATAAAGTTTTACACACACACAGCCTCTCTCTTGGAGGGTAGATAAGAAATTAGTAGCAATGATTCTCTCTCATAGAAGGAAAACTTTCCAATTTATAGCACACATAACCATTTCAAAATAATAAAAACAGTCCCTTTTTCCTCAGTGATGAAGACCCCAGCCAGAGGGCAAGGACAAGCCAATTGCCAGGAAGATCCCCACAGGTACAGGGCTTTTCTTTGCTGTCACCCCCTTCACTCCTCAGAAGGCCACTGGAGGTGTGGTCACATACCCCCTTTTACCCTTTTCAAATGAGAGAACTTAGTTCCTGATAAGTGTAAGGACTTGCCAAAATCACACAGCAGATAAAGCGGGGAGGAGGATGAACCAGGGACTCTGGCACCAGAGCCTCAAACCTGAGGAATGTACCTGCAGGACCTGTGGGGCTGACAGCTGGGGCAGTGGGAAGGGAACGAGGGTGTCAGTGGCAATGAGATCCTGACCCTCTCTGGGTCTTGGTGCCCATCAGTCCTCTGAGACCTTGGCACTGCTCCCTGAACCGTTGGCCTCTGTCTCTCCAAGGGTCCAAGTCAGCAGAGAGTTAATGCCCCACTGCTGGTGGAGAACTCTTGCTCAAGTCTCAGTAATAAAACCTCCCCTGTGGAGTCACAGGGCTGGCTAGGGGAGAGATAAGAACTAATCCCAAGCCAAAGACAGTACACGTGGTCCCTAGGGGCCCCCAAGCCGCTAGGCAGAGATCAGGGCTTCTCCAAGGAAAGACAGAAGTGGCAGGAATCAGTTCCACCTCCACCTTCTCCTTTAGCATTGAGCAGGCTGTGGACCCCAAGAATACAACCTAGGACCCACATACTTATCCAGAGTCACAGAGGTGCTCACTCCATGCAGTCCCATTGTGCCTAAGGGAAGGCTAGGACCAACAGGGACAGGGGCTCCCCTAAGGCCACAACCCATGACGGAAGCACAGCCCCCACCTCCCAGGCCAGGGCTCCAGCCTCTGCTCAGCTTCAGTAGCGCCAGGGACTACCAACCTTGCCACCCAGTCTCTGCAGGACCCTGGCATAGTCCCTGGTCTCTGGGAAACCCAGTGAGGGTCTCGTGGGTGTCCTCTGAGTGCCTTCCCCCACTCTAGGGTACCTGGGGCTGACCTACGGCCCTGGGTTGCTCTCTCAGGCTCCCGGGGCAGGCGGGCTAGAGGCAGGCCAGCCCAGGGCAGACAGTGTCCACTCAGCCAAAGCTGCTAGCTGGCCATGGTAATCTGAGGAAATCCTGAGCACATGGGAGTGTGCTCAGGGTAACCCAATCTGCGAAGTGACCCAAGGTTGCCATGGTTAGGGACAGCTATGGTTTCTAGGTGGGACAATGGCCGAGTTGCTGCTTCAAAGCTCTGTTTTTGTCCCACCTCACCCACCAACGCACAGACTCATGGACTCAGCAAGTTGAAGAAACCTCTTTGAACCCTAAAGTTTGTGATCTGGGATTCCCAGACCAAGAGATACACAGAATCTTAGGTCCATAGACTATCCAAGTGGGGGACCTTCCAGGTGCCACGGCTTGGTTTCCCGGGCAAGAGGCCAGCTTGGACACTTATTTTGGGCACCTGCTCTGTCACTCCAGAGGGGATGGCCTGCCTCCCCTCTCTCACTCAGAAAAGAAGTCGAGAAGGTTACTGGTAAAATCTTCCAATGAGGCAAATGGTGCCAATTTTAGGACTTTCTGGGGAATCCATAAACTCTTAGAATTATCTTCTTTGATGCCCCAGTCAGGCTACACAAGGATATTATAGTGTCCAGGCTGATTTGTGACTTGCCAGTTTACCAAACCTGCCCAGTTATACCAACAACAGTCACTGTTTCCAGACTGCCTGAAAGTTTTTTCCTCTCCTTTTTCCTATGAATTCTGCTTTTGCCTTTGTTCCTCGATCCAGCCTACCAACTGACAACCTCACACACGAGGACCTGGCCTGCCCACACAATCACTAAACTGCATGCCACACGCCTCTGTATTATTCTCACACTGGTCTGCAGGGCCCTGGGGCATGACTCCTGACTTACCCAGCTCCTCCACCTCCTCCTGGCAGGAGATGGGGCCTTGGGCTCAGCCCTCAGCACAGACAGTGATGCAGCATCAGCTCCAGCAGTGGGTCTTAAGCAGGCAGATGACAGACAGGCTTCCTAGTCTCCCAATTTTCAAACCAGTTCTGGGTGAGTGGCCACAGAGACCCTCAGGACCACCTGGGGCCACTTGCCCTTCAGGGAGAGGATGGAGAAGGCTGCCAAGCAGAGAAGTGCAGACACCAATGGGTCCCTCTGGGATACAGTGGGGTGCCTCTGCCTGGGCTCAAGTTCTAGCCCTATCCTCAGCAGTGTGATCACTTCTGGAGGTGCCACACATGCCCTGGCCCCTCCTAGTGCAGGTGAGTTCTGAATGAGGGGCAGAGCAAAAGGGGCTTTGTCAGTGCTAAAGTGCTCTCTACAAAAGCCACTTTTTGTCCCTACACAATGAACATCAACGACTCAGGCACAACTGTTACCAAGCAATGGACTTGCTTCCAGGCACTCATAGAAGTTAATGCTGTGGCCTGGGCTTTTGAGAAAAGAAAAGGCTTTATTGCAAGTCAAATGGCAAGGAGTTAGTGCATATCCTTGCTGTCCCTTTGTCCCTGAGCTGCTTGAGAATGGTGCTGGGTCAGAGACACACCATGACCCCAGCCTGGCTAAACCTTGTGGAGTCTCAGTTTCCCTATCTGCAAAATGGGGTTATTGGACTACAGCAGCAGTTCTCAGAATGCAGAACTAAGACCCTTTGAGTCTCTCTTATGAAAACTCTCTCAGGAAGTCTTCAAAGTCTTGTCTTTTCCAACTACATATCTGTGAAGCCAATTTTCTTCATATACTTCAACCCAAACATCATACCAGACTGGATTTAAAGCAGATATGAGAACTCAGTTGTCTATTAGGCCAGACAATAACAAGATTTGAAAAACTTGTAAAGCTACCATCACATAGAGAATGAGGCAAAATAGAGAAATGAAAATTTTCAAAAACATTTCAAGCAATGCCACTCATCTCCCTGTTTGTTTTTTTCTTAATATTGGCAAAGGAAGCTATTTTTCACGAAAATATGTTATTTATGTTATCCTATAATAGATTTATTATGGTTATTTTAAAATTGCTCAGTTTTAGTTTATAATATGGTAAAAATTAATAGATATAATTCACACAAAAGCCATTGGGGTCCTCGATTTTTAAGAGAATAAAGGGTTTCTGTGATGGAAAAGGGTAAGGACCTCTTTACTGTCTGCTCTCCCTGGGCTGTCCAGTTCTTACCCTCTCTGAGGCTACCCTCTTGGGATCAGCTCTGTCCTGGCTGAGTGGAAGCCTTTATTTGTGCTCTTGAGTTTCAAGGTGGAGAGGGGAAGGGGTGTCCAGTTTTAACATCATGGTTTTGAGGGTGGAGGAGCATGTTCCTCCTTCATCCCGTTCCTGAGGACAGACTCCTGACCCAGCCTCGCTTGGCTCTGAGGCCCCAGGGCAGGCCCCATCCCAAAGGAAAACACCCAGCAGGGCACAGCAGTTCCCTGGTTCCTGGGCAAAGCGCTAAGGCTCTCATGGGCGCCGTCTTCATCTCCCAGAGGTTTCAAGGCACAGAAACTGCCCCTTCCTCAACCAGAGCCCACACAAGCCATGGCCCGAGAAAATGCACCACAGGCCAAGTGGCTGTGGGCACAGTGCCTGCCCCACCCAAGGCGCAACTGCAGAGGCGGTAACGGCTCCCCAGGACCTGGTCTTGGGCGGGGGTGCGGAACCTCGGGGCACTCACGTAGATGAGGTGGTCACGGTAGCGGATGAGCAGATTGCGCAGGATGCCGGCCTCGTTGAGGTCCCCTAGGCGGATCATGTCCTCCACGCCGTGCACCGATGTGGGGTGCATGGGCTTGATGTGTGTGGCGCTCTGCGGAGAGATCCAGTGTTCCTGTGGGGAGGCAGGAGCCACATTAGCTCGCTGTCCTGGCCTAGAGTCCATCCAGCCGTGCCAGAGACCCTGAGGGCAAACACTGCCACTTCTAATGACTGGTTTAAATATTTGAGGATGGTACTGTCCACCCCTTAAGGGGATCAGAGTCCCCCTGTCCTTTCCAGGATGGAGTGGAGCATAATTAAAGGGAGTTAGACTTGGCTTCCAATCCAGGCTCCAGTAAACACATGCAAAACATAAAAAGTAATTTCAAACGGTGCCAAAGATAAACCACCAGGCTACGTGATGGAGAGGAAAGAGGAAGCGGCTTTACACAGGGTGGTCCGGGCCACCTCTGTGAGGTAGAGGTGGCTGAGCTGAGACCTGAATGAAGAAAAAGAGCCCACTGTAAGAAGATGGGGGGTGGTAGGAGAATTCCAGGCGGCAGAAACAGTAACTCTGAGGCCTGGGATGTATTCACAGGGTTTGCAGGTGACGTGTGTGGAGCAAAGGGTGAACTTTCAGAACCTGTGAGCTGAGGCAGAAAGGAGGACACAGGTGCCTTTCCCACTCCCCTTCTTTACCCCTGCAATATTCCCTGCTGCCCGGAGGTGGCACTGGCTCTCTCAACAAAGCAGCAAACCTGGTAACCTACCAGCACTAGGCGCCTCCTCGCCCCAGGGCGTTTCCAGCACCTTCGCCTCACAGTCCACAGACTCTTGGTGGACTGGTGTGGCCACAGCCTGCATGGAGCCCCCAGGGCCCTCCCAGCCTTCTGTGGTGAAAGGGGACCACCTCCCCCTCAAGCCCTCAGACTCACTAAGGAAGTGTGATGGCACGCCAGGTCCTCCCCAACGGAGGTTCCCTGTGGCAGAGCCCAACCAACAGCTAGACACTAGCAGGAATTGGGTGTCAGTCACCCACCCTACTGTCCCCTATCAACTGGTCACTCAGTCCTGCCCATGCAACCCCCTAAAGGGCAGCTGGGTGGGCAGCACCCTCCTCACCACCCCAGAGCCTACCTGGAGCCCAGACCACCGTCTCCCACCTGACCTGGCCCCTGCCCCTGTCCTCCCCAGCACCCCCAGTCACTCTGGGGCTGTGACTCCTCACCTGGCTCCCCAGGCTCCTCAGCCTGGCATTTAAAGGCCAGCACACACTGGACACAGGGACTTCCAGCTTTGCCCAGCCAGCACGTTTGCTTTCCATGTCCCCAAAGGGTTCTGTGACTTTGCTTTCTATTCTCTCTAACTTTTTCCTCCTCAGTCTTTGAGGCTCAGCTCAGATTCCTAGATGGTCTGATGGCACTGCCCACCCTAACTCAGTTCACCTGTGCCACCCCACTTCAGACCACACTGCCCACACAGGGCTGGGCACAAATGACATGGCAGGAGCCTCTGATGGGACACGTGGCTGGTGACTGCTAGGGGCCATGTCCAAATTAAAGGCAGAAGTCCTAGTCATGGAAAGACCCCAGAATACTCCTATTTCAGCCCCTTACTTCACATGAAACAATAAGAGTGGAGGAGGGAAGTGGCCTGGCCAGGCACTCGGGGCACAAGGGCCAAGGCAGTTGGAGCCCCCACCTCTGTTCCCCTGGCATTCCACAGCAGTTCCTGGCCAGGCCCCTCTCAAGGTATCTACGGGCTGAGTAGTGAGGTCAGAAGATCCATCTGGACTTTCCAATCTCATGTGGAATATTCCTCTCTCTCAGACATCCTATTTCTTGATAGAAGATGATCCAGTTGGAAAATTTCCACTCCCTGACTCGGTCCTAGGCCCAGCATGGGCCAGAGGGTCAGGTGGTCTGCCTCCCCAACTCAACCCCAACCTCTGGTGCCCACAGTTCCTCCCTGAGACAGTTCAGCACAGAGGTTAAGAAGTGGCTCAGCTACAGCATTATCCCAGAACCCTATGCACATTACTTTACCTTCCTGAGCCTCCATGACCTCCTCATGTAATGAGAAATACAGTCCCTCCTTCCTGGGGGTGTTGGGAGGATTCATGGATACAGCAGTGGCCCACCTGTGTTGGTAGCTTTCTCCCACCAGGTCTATGAAGGGCACCCAGTAAATGCTCAACCAGTTCTGGATATTATTACTCTAATGTATTTTGTTTTACAAAGAAAACAAAAAAGAGGATATATGTTCTCCTTTGTTCCTTATAATCTACCATAACACAGAACTACTGATCCCACTTTTACAGTGACAAGTAAGATTCAAGAGATAAAATGAGTTGCTTGGTTAAGTGGCAGGGCTGAGCCACTCCCACCCTTCCCTGCATGGGAGGACTCCCAACTGAGGTCAGTGCCCCTCAGGTCAAGGTCCACAAGTGGCAGGGGCCAAAGTATAACCATGGCAGTGGCTGAGGCCTGGCCCTGCAGGAATGCTAACAAGTAGGGGGTAGGGAGGCTGTGAGAGGGAGAGAGAGCGAGATTATGGCCCAGTCCAGGGTCTAGTGAGCGTTTGGGAAAGAACTGCCTGGGACTGAGCTTGGAGAGACAGGGAAAACGTACTCTGTAGAGGAAGGGAAGGAGGGGTATATCTGGTAACAGGAATGGCTTGGACAGAGGCAGAGCTTTAGGATCCAGAGAGTAGTGAAACCATAACCTTCCACTCATTCATTTATTCTTTCATTCATTCAGCAAGTCTTTGACAATAGCCCTTCCCTGGGTAGACCATTTATTGAGGTCTGGGGAACTGCATGAGACTTGCCTGTCCCTTCTCTCAAGTTGCTAAGGGTCTGCAGGAGGACAGAGGATAAAAGACAGCCTGGAGTGGAGAATGTGGGGAGACTTGCGAAGGAGGGACCTGAAGCCCTGGGGCCCAGAACCACTGATAAAAACCCAGTGCCTGCCCCTCCCTGACTGCCCCTCCTGTAGCCGCCCCTCATAGGGCCTGGGGGCAGGGGGTGGAGTGGACCTTTGGGATCCGGTGACACAGAGTTACGGGACACCATATGACATGTAACAAGACCCAGGTGAAACTCAAGCCTGCCATCAGAGTCCCTGGTCCCCACTCTGGGGGCTCCAGGCGGGTTCATGGGCCTGTCTTCGCTGCCAGCCTCCCATTCTGTGGCTGCCGCCTCACAGTGGCTTCCTAGAGGATCCTAGACCTGGAGCCTCAGGAATGACATTGCAGATGCAAGGGTTGGCTTGGCGCCTGTAGCTCAAGCGACTAGGGAGCCAGCCACATACACTGGAGCTGGTGGGTTCAAATCCAGCCCAGGCCTGCCAAACAACAATGATGACAATTACAAAAAAAAAAAAAAAAAAGCTGGGCGTTGTGTTGAGCACCTGTAGTTCTAGCTACTTGGGAGGCTGAGGCAAGAGAATCTCTTAAGCCCAAGAGTTGGAGGTTGCTGTGAGCTATGACGCCTCAGCACTCTACCCAGAGCAACAATTTGAGACTCTATCTCAAAAAAAAAAAAAAAGAAAGAAAGAAAAAGCCCAAGGGTCAAAAATGCCTCAGCCAAAGTTGCCACTGAGTTGTTGACAAGGGAAATGCATGAGAAGAAGCCAGAGATCCTGGGTTCTAATCCCAGCACCATCACTTATTAGCTGTGTGACTAGCCATGTGTTCCTTCCCATGCCTCATTCTCCCCATGGGGTAACAGTTACTGCCCTCCCTCCAACGATAGAATTTGGGTCAAAGGGCTTTGCAAACCTTTAGGTGCCCTGAAGGTTGCAGGGCTATCAAGGGTGCCCCGCCCACTCCATATCTAGTACCTGACCACCAGGCTCCTGACCCTCCCCTTACCCCCTGCAGAGCCTTCTGCACCAAGTCACTGCACCCTCTTTTGACTGACTCTCCCCCATTAGAGTAGGAGGCTAAGAGAGACTCAGTCTTATTTCCGCTTCCTTAGCACCTGGCATACCACTGGGCACAACCCGAATTATGGTGAAAATGAGCTTCCCTGGGGCCTTTATGTCCCTGCAAACAGCAACCCTATGCTCTGCACTCCACTCACACGTCCCCAGTGTCACATGCACACATGCTCAGAGGCCCCAGGGCACCCCTGTGTCTGAGAAGCTCTCAGCCTGGGGTCACCCCTGCACACACACACCTTTAACACCAGGCAGAGTGGACGAAAGTGCTTGTGGAAGTGGAAGTGGAACAAGTAGCCTGAGGCACAGGGGGAGGTTCCTTCTTGCTGGGGCAGTGGGGGAAGCTCCATGGAGGAAGGGTATCTGCGAGGCAGAAGTGGGGGCACTGGCACCACCTCCATGCCCTGATGCAGGTCACTGCCCAGCCCCTATCTCAGGGCAATGTCAGCCTCCCCACGGTGCAGGGGAAGAGAGGGTGGGGAGCTACTCACGTTGCCTTCATCGTCCACCACCTGGATCTGCCCAGAGTCACAGAGCTTCACCACTGCCCCGATGGGTACATCAAACTCCTGCCCCGATCTCAGGTCCATCCACACGTAGTCCCCCTGTGGGCAAGAGGGAATCCCAGGCCAGGTGAGCAAGGAGAGAGATCAGGCACCCCTTCTGGACAGCCCTATACCCCACCCCTACCACCACCAGAGGCTCTGAGACCAACCAAGAAGGAGGGAAAACAAGACACTGAATTTGCTGGGATGGTCTAAAGCCAGGCCCTGAGCTGAGCAGGTATGCAAAGTGTCATACCTGGTCCCTCCTCTGTAGCAGCTATTACCCTCCCAATCATACATAGAGGTCAGCAGAGGCTCAGAGGGAAAGAGCCAAGACCCCAGAGCCAGGAAGTGCCAAAGCGCAGCCCTGCCATGGCTCTGTACCCTACATATGTACGACAGACTCCCTGGAGTCTAGGCAGAAAGACTGAAACACCAAAACCCTTTCCTCTCCATCTAAAACAAGAGGATATCAGACATGGGCCAGTTCTCATCACTGAGAGTTGTGATGGGTTCCTCATGGAGACACTGCTCCATGCTGGGGCCCATGATATGAGTTTTGCCACACTGGCTCCTGGCTTATGGTGAGAGCCCCAACCTCGAGGGGGAGGATGTCACTTCTGTGTCCCCCACAGTATCTAGCCCAAGGCCTGGACCTCATTACCCACTCTGTAAGAGCTCATGAAAGCCAAACATAAAACTCAGGGTCAGAGAAATGGACTTAGAACAAACATATTTAGTGCTTGTTGATGTAGTCAAAAAGCATGGATTAAGCACCTACTGAGTACAAGGTGCTGATTAATCTAAATGCTTACTCAGTGACTATGAAGTCTATATTCTAGTTGGAGGATACAGAAAATAAACAACTGAGCAAATACTTTAACAGGATCACTTTGAATATTGGTGATTGCTAAGAAGGGAACAGAGACACCCAGTGTTGGAGAAACACAGAGCCAGTGACCCTGACTCAGTAGCCAATGGAGCCACTCTGTGGAAGAAACTCCTGAAGGTTTCTGAAGGGTGAGAAGCAGCCAGCCAGGGAAAGAGCAGAGGGCAGAAATCTGTGCAGAGGAAATGGCAAGTGCAAAGGCCCTGAGGCAGGAAGGAGCAACAAGGAGGCAACTGTGGCCGAATTGGAGGAAGGAGAGGGAAGTCAGAGAAGCGGGCCGATCCAGGACATGTAGGCCCTTGTTGGCCTTGGGATAAAAGCATGACTTTATCCTAATCCTAATAACATTCTTTGCTTGTTTCCAAATTCCCCAGGAATGTAGGAGGGAACTTAGACATTCTAGTAAAAATATAACGTAATATTAAGTAGCAGTTAAAAGCATAACAGCTGATAAAAGATAAAACGGATTCATAATAGAGTAAACCCATGGGAGTGGCCCAGTGGAAATAGTGCTGGACTAGGAGGAAACTGGATTGCAGACCCCACTTGGCCTGGGTGAATCACTGACCACTTTGAGCCTCAGTTTCCACATCTGTCAGTGAAAGGTGGACTTAGTGAGTCCAATGCCAACTCATCACTGTTTCAGCCTCTTCCTGTTCCCGTCAGAAGCGACCATAGTCACATGTTGCTTAACGATGGGGACATGTTCTGAGGAACACATCTTCAGGAGATTTCACTACCGTGTGCTCATAAGAGTGTGCGGACACAGACCTGAGTGGTATGGCCTGCTACCCACCTAGGTTGCGTGGCACGATCTGTTGCTCTAGACTACATACCTTACCTATACTAAATATTATAGGTAACTGCAACACAGTGGTAAGTATTCATGTATCTAGACTTAACTACATACAGGAAAGGTACACCATTGTCATATACGTGGTCCATCCCTGAATACACCGTTACGCAGTGTGTGACTGCATCTTTTAGCCACAGCATCACTTGTGGGCCCTCCCTTCATGTGAATGGGAGGTTGGCACATGTTAGAGTCAGGATAGGCCCAAACCCAAGCTTCCTCCCAGAAAAAATAAGTAAAACTGGAGAGGCTTGGAAGGAGAGGAGAATGTGTGTTTACTGAGCATTCACTGGGAGCCTGGGGCTCAGCAGGCTGCTTCCCATAAACTGCCCCATTAAATGCTCACAAGGGCCTAAGGCCCGAGCCAAAGCCCCAGCTGGGCTTCCTGCCATACACCTCACCCCATTAATGCTACCCACAATCACCTGTCCACCTCACCTTTCCACTGAGTAGATACCCACTGTCTGTGGGGACCCAGAGCAAACTGCAGCAACAATTCCCTGCCTCCCCACACCTTCCTCCTTCTCCCTAGCTCCTGCCAGCATGTTTGTGGAGAGCCTGCCAAAGCTCTGGGGACTGAAGGCAGACCAGAGTACCTCGTGGTATCCACATCTCTCCGTGAGGAGGACAGCCCGGCCCACAGCCGGGAGATGGTTGGGGGATGCAGCAGACACCAAGTCACACCGGGCCTTGGAAGCCGAGGACAGGAATTAGATTTTAAGTGTGACAAGAAGCCATTTGACAATGGCATGATGGATTTATATTTTCAAAATTTCATTCTGGCTGCTGTGTGGAGAATAGAGTCATTTCTTAGAGGTCCATGGCCCCCAGGCTCCCCACCTCCAACAGCTGAGCCCCAATTCCCCACTGGCCTGGAGCTCCCAAGGGCAGGGTCTGAGTGTCTCATTTGTGGCTGCGCAAAGCCAAGCACAGAGTAGGTACCCGTGAGCAAGCAGGCGGCTGGGCACAGGGTGTGAGAGTCTGAGTGTGTGTGTGAAAGCATGCGGCCTCCTTCAACCTTATGGCCCTTAGGCAGAGGATTCTGTCTCCACTTTATCTCCTCAGAGAGGTCAAGAAACATGCCCAATGTCACACAGTCATTTTGTGACAGAGCCAAGGCTAAAGCCCAGACCTGCAAACTCCAAATCCAGTGCTCTTTTCTAACATTCTCTGGGCCCAGCCCCAAACCCACATCAGTGAGCAAAACAGGAAGCACTGACAGAGTCCCTGGCCTCAAATAACTCCTGGGCCAAAAAGGCAGGTTGGAAACTCAGGCAAAAGGCAGCCAGAAGGCAGGGTCTGTCTGAGTCACCTATATCCCCCAACCCAGCTCAGAGCTACCACGTAGAAAATATTTGTTTCCCACTGGGAGAACACAGAATAATCAAAAGCAAAAAAATTTCATGTGAACAGGAAATGGAGGGTCAGAGAGGCTGAGTGAAGTCCTCAGGGCCACTTGGGAAGCAGAGTGCCTAGAACTCTACTAGCCTAGGGCTGTCACCAGGAGGCAGTGACAGCATCTCTGCTCCAGGTCAGAGCTTGAGGAAAGAGTTTCAAGTGGCAGGTAAGAGGCTCCAGGAGAATTCTGGGGACCGAGAACCTCTGAGGGAACATTCCTGTGGCCCTGGGGGAAGTCCGGGAAGCACCAGAGTGCAGGCAGATTGCAAGGATCCTCATTTTACGCATGAGGAAACTGAGGTCCAAAGAGAGAAAGGAACCCAGCCACACAGTCACTCATCAAATCAGTGACTGTAAGACCATTAGCTTCTGGAGGACAGAACCAGAAGCAAAAATAGGGTGAGTCAGGAACCACTGATTGGATGAGGGAAGGAAGGAAGCCATGAAGGGGGCAGCCACGAAGGAAGGAGGGAGGCAGAGAAGGGGGGCTGGGCTCAGGTCCAATCCCCCCAGCTTGGCCCATCCTGTGGCTAGTCCCCAGGCAGGGGGCGCCCCATTCCTACCACCATTGCCCAGTGACAGCTGAATAGACTGTGAGGGGCATCCCACTAGCAACATCATCTTGGATGGAACATCTCATTTGTGACAGGACACATGTCTCAGTGTGGCTGTGTAATTTTGACAAGATTCACCTTCTCCACTGTCAAATGAAGAGCTGGAGCAGAGAGTCTCCCAGGCCCTACCAAACTGTGCAGGCTTCTACCTCACTCAGAATGGTAACTTCCTAGAAGGGGTCTGTTCTCTAGTGTGACCCCAAACCCCTGGGAGGCCTCTCCCCCAGGAAAGCCAGCACATATCCACGATGAGATCAAGAGATCTGGGTTCTAGTCAGTTCTGCCACTAGTGCTCAGTGTCCCTAGATAAATCACCCAATCCCTCTAGGCCCCAGTTTTCACCAGCCTGGTGTGGAAGGAGTCAGTGCAAGTGAAGATGAGAGACTTATGCAAAGGCAAGTTGTCCCTGCTGTCTACCCTTCTTCCTCCCCAACGCCCAGTTCATTCAGATGAATATTAATGATACCCTGCAGGGCCTTAGCCCTTCACCCTCTTCTCTCCTCTGGGACCAGGCCTGGGGCTCCATCCCTGTTTGTGGAATAAAAATGAGTCTGTTTCAAGACATTTCTCCTCACTTATTTTCATAATTGCTCTGGGACACTAGTTTTGCCAGCCCCATTTTCACAGGTAAGGAAGGTGAGCAAGTGTCTTGCCAGAAGTGTCTACGAACAAGGAACAGGGTCTAATTGCTAAACTTGGGTGGTAGTGGAGACACCTCAGGAAGTTGGCAGAGGCCCCCCTGTGCACCTGGAGGTCTCCCTGCTCTGGACCTCAGGAAAAGCAGGAAAGTCCTTCTCCCACCTGATCTACCGGCTTGAGTTTTCCAGATCAGATCCAGATGCCCCAGAGAGGAGTAGCCAGGGCCAAGTTCACGTTGGGGGTCAGGGACTGCACGTGGCAAGCTAGGCCCGACCACCTGGCTTCTGATAAGTGGCGCCCTCCCCCTCCCGGCCCAGGCCTCACCGGCAGGACCGCACAAATCTTGAACGCCTGGTTCAGGCTGCGCACCAGCGCCCACTTGCCGGGCTGCTGGGCTTGCACCTCGGTGGGATCAGCAGGGTCGGCGCGGCCGGCTGTGTCCGCAGGGTCGGCGGGGTCGGCTGGGGGCTCCATGGCGCGGAGGGCCTAGTGGCGACGGTGACGGCGGCCGGCCCACGCTCCCTAATTCACCTAATCCCGTGTGCACCGCCCGCCTGGGGAACCCTAAACCGGGCCATCTGCCGCGGGCCCATGGCAACCGCGGCTTAGGTGACGCCCGCGGGCGGGAACGGGGAGGGGGCGCCCGTGTCGCCCCGGCCCCTTCCCACCTCGGAGGAGAATGTGCGGTCGCTTGTTTCCCTGGGACCGCGGCCAAGGGATACATTTGGTGCGAGGCGCTTGGAACCTCACCCTGACTGCAGTTTTGAAGAAAATCAGTATGTTTTCTATGACAGGAAACGTGGGAAATTATGAAGTAGAACACTCGGAGAATTTTTAAGACTAAACGGGAGGTGCGTCAAGGATCTTTCTGGCTCTCTGGCCTCCTCTGGAAGTGAAGCCAGATATAAAGTTTCCTTCAGGGGCAACTTTAGGGAGAAGCCATTGACGAGCTGGCCTCTGGTCCTCCTCACTTTGTGGCTGCTGTCAGCTAGCCCGGGATGTCCAGCCCACAGAGGAGGCCACTGAAGCCAGGCATGGGGTCCCCTGGGTTCCCCAGGACAGTTGAGATACCCTGATAGCTCAGCTCTCACTGTGCGGTGGACCAAGCTGTGTCCTGGCAGCCACAGAGGACGGGCTGGGCTCAGGTCCATGCTGGGCTGTGAGCCAGAGGCCACCGTTCTCCCAGATGAGGCCGGGAAGCCCAGGCCCTGGGGCTTTTTTCCTATTCCCTTCTCCTCGCCTCTCCCTGCTTATCTTTGTCCTCTTGCCCTCTTTCCTCCTTTTCCTCTTCTCTCTTCAAGGCCTCCTCCCTCCCACTGGCCCGTGGCATAGTCTGGAATCCTGGAGCCAACTGCTCCCCAAACAAAAAACCAGCAGTGGAGAGTAGAGGGAGTGACAAGGAAGGAGGCAGTGATGCCTCACTCAGGGCTCAGAGCTGCCCAGGCTCAGCCCAGGCCTCCTTCTACCCAATTCCCTTCTCAGCCTCTGGGACCCAGGGCTCTGCCACCCAGCACAAAGCTACGATGATTTCCACCCACTTCCTGTGCCCTCTTGGGAACCCTGCTCTCGGGAGAGGTCCTTACCCCAGTCCTCCTGAGAGCAAGTGTACCTGTCTCTGCCCACCCACCCACAGAAGTCTATTGGAACTGGATCCAGACCCTCAGACACAAGAAAGTGCTGGTGGTGGGTTTCCAGGCATTCTCCCATCTGTCCCTGTAACCAGTCTTCAGTGAGCACTGGCTCAGACTAGAGGAGGGAGGATGCTGTTAACAAGACCTCCTCAGAGCTCCCAGCCTGGTGGGAAGGAAAGACCCATACACAGATAAGGATGGTACCACCAGCTAAGCACAGACCAGGCCTGGAGAGACAGGATGGCATGGCTGCTAAGAACCTGGACTGTGGAGCCAGACAATTCAAGTTCAATCCCAGCTCAGCTATAGGCTGTGCTTCCTTGGTCCACATCTTCAACCTCTATGCGCCTTTGTTTCCTCATCTGGTGACAAGATGACAGTACCTCTGTGTGTTTGTGAGGATTTAATAGGTTAAGATGTGCAAGGCACGGAGATTGGTGCCTGCTAGAGTGTTGGTTACTATTAACCGAGGGAATTATATTGGGTGACAGCTGGGTGTTAATGATTTAGGCAGACATGAGGGGAAAGGACATTCTAGAAAGAGGGGAAAGAAAACACAGAGAATCAGTGGAAGAGGGAAGAGATCATAAACTAGGTGTGGTGGCTGGAGAAAGGCCGCCTGGAGAAGGTCCTGCAAGGCACAGAGAGCCTGGCCCTGCTTGGATCCAGATTTGTTGCTCAGCACCCTGCACTCGGGCCATCCCTGAGCTGGAGGAATAGGTCACTCCTCCGTGGGTAGCAAAGACAAAGAGAGAATCTCGAAAGCAGCGAGAGAGGTGACTTCTCATATACATGCAATAGAATCCTTAATATGGATTATTACCCAATTTCTCATCAGAAGCCATGGACACCAGAAGGCAGTAGGATGATATATTTAAAATGATGGGCGGAAGGGGAAACTGTCAACCATGAATTCGATATCTGGCATAACTATCCTTCAAAAATGAAGACCTTAAGACATTCTCAAATAAACAAAAACTGGGCGGCACCTGTGGCTCAGTGGGTAGGATGCAGGCCCCATACACCACGGGTGGCAGGTTCAAACCCAGCCCTGGCCAAAACTGCAAGAAAAAATAGCCAGGCATTTGGCAGGTGCCTGTAATCCCTGCTACACAGGAGGCTGAGGCAAGAGAATCGCCTGAGCCCAGGAGTTGGATGTGCTGTGAGCTGTGATGCCACAGCACTCTACCAAGGGTGATAAAGTGAGACTATGTCCCTAAAACAAAACAAAAAACAAAAGCTGAGGGCATTTATTACTAGTTGACCTGCCCTATGAGAAATGCTAAAAATTAAAGTACATTGAACAACAAAGGAAACAACTCATTCACAAATGGGCATAGGACTTTAATAGACATTTCTCCCTAAAAGATATACATGAAATACATGAAAAAAAATACTCGACATCATTGATGATTAGGTAAATGCAAGTCAAAACTACAGTGAGATACCACCTCATATCATATTAAATGGCTAATATGAAAAAAACAACAGAAGATAAGTATTGGCAAGTTTATAGAGAATTTGGAACACTTGTGCGTTGTTGCTGGGAATGCAAAATTAAGCAGCTACTGTGGAAAATAGTGTAGCAGCTCCTCAAAATTTTTAAAATAGAATTACCTTATGATCCAGCAATTCTACTTCTGGGTATACACTCAAAATAACTGAATGCAGGGACTGGAAGAGATATTTGTACACCCATGTTCATAGCAGCATTATTCATAGTAGCTAAAAACCTGATGAAGTAAATAAACAAAATGTTACAGTGGAACCTCCACAGTTGACCACCTCCCTACATTGATCACCTCCTTAAGTTGACCTAATTTTCATTGACTGGACATGCACCATATGTACATATCAGTACAGCAGGTCTAGTTCCTTATGGTGACCACCTCCATAAGATGACCAGTTTGTTACAGTCCCTTGGGTAATCAACTTACAGAAGTTCTACTGTATATGCAAGTAAATATTATTCAGCTGTAAAAAGAAAGGAAATTCTGACTAAAATGTGAATGAGCCAAGTAGAATTATGCTAAGCAAATCAAGCCACACCCAAACCCTCCAAATACTGTAATTCCACTTATATAAGGTATTTAGACTAGTGAAATTCATAGGGACAGAAAGTAGAATGGTGGTTGCCAAGGGTTGGGAGCAGAGGGGAGTAAGAGTTTTAGTTTTACAAGATGGAAAGAACTGTGGAGGTAGATGGTGGTGATGGTAGTATAGCATTATGAATAAATTCAATACCACTGAACTGTGTACTGAAAAATGGTTAAGATGGAAAATTTTATTATGTGTATTTTTGCAACAATAAAAATATTTGAAAAAAATTAAATGACACTAGACATTAACTCAAAGTCACATGAAGAAATAAAGAACACTGGTAATGGTAACTATGTAGGTAAATATAAAAAGCCGGTGTGGTTGTATTTTTGGTTTGTAACTCCTTTTTGTTTTTGGATGTGATTTAGTATACAAATGCATGAAATAATGATGAATGTATGTTAATGACATGCAATATACGAAGATGTAATTTGTGACAATAAAATCATAAAGAGGGAAGAGATGGAGCTACATATAATTTTTATTACTATGAAAACTCATTTGGCCTTAACTCAAACTATATTGTTATAAGTTTAAGATGCTAATTGTAAACCTAAGGATAATTATTAAAGAAAAGACTTTAAAAATACGCAGAGGTAGAAATGAGAAGGAAATCATAACAGCACATTAGGCAAAAATCAGTTAAGCACAAAAGAAGACATTAATGAGGAATTGAGAGGGAAAGATAACAGATACATTGAAAACAAATAGCAGTTTGGCAGAAGTTAGTTCTTTATCAGTAATTACTTTAAATGTAAATAGATTGAACTCTCCAGGAGAGACGCCGGATAGATAAAAGCACATGATCCAACTATATGCTGCCTACAAGAGATCCACTTTATTTTTTATTTTTTAGAGACAGAGTCTTACTCAGTCTCCCTGGGATTGAGTGCCCTAATGTCATAGCTCACAGCAACCTCAAACCCGTGGGCTCAAGTGATTCTCTTGCCTCAGCCTCCCAAGTAGCTGGGACTATAGGTGGCCATCACAAAGCCTAACTATTTTTTGGAGACAAGGTCTTGCTCTTGCTCAGGCTGGTCTCAAACTCCAGAGCTCAAGCAATCCACCCACCTCAGCCTCCCAGAGTGCTGGGATTACAGGCGTGAGCCACTGAGCCCAGCCTTAGAGATCCACTTTAAATACAACGACACAAACAGGTGAAAAGTGGAAGGGCTTCATGAAAATAGTATTTCATGCAAACAGTAACCACAAGTCAGCTGAGATGTCTATACTATGAGATAAAATAGACTTTAAGTCAAAACTTGTTACACAAGACAAAGGAGGACATTGTATTTCACTAAAAGTGTCGCTCCAACTGTTATCAGTAGCCCACAAATTTATCTTCAAAGCTCCTCTGCCCACAAATCTGGGCCAAGCACACATAGACCCTGTCCCGGTTGCATCACAGAGCTGGAAATCATGCCATGTTGGGGTAAAAAAGCCCTCCTTGAGGTCTTTAACAGACTGGGTCATTATAGAGCTCTGGGTTCTTGTTCCTGCCCTGGCACCAGCTGGCCTTGCGACCTGGGCAAGTCCTTCTCCCTGACATCTCCATCTCTGTATGTTCATGAGGCAGGACAGCAGCAGTCTCACGGCCATCCCTGATGGCCACCTCCCAGGCAGGCCAGCAGCCTCCCTTCCCAGGCTCCCTCCCCTCCCATTCTATTCCTGCAGTCTGGCTGTCACAGTCCACAGTTGCAGGGGTCTTGCCTGGGTTTCTAGGCTGTTTTCCCCACTGATTTTATTAGTATTATTTTTATCCATAGCAGCCCTCAAGGTAACTAAGCTGTATTGAGCTCTGGGTCGAGCATTGGGCTCAGCATTTTATATGCATTCATCATTTCCTTCTCAAACATCCTACGCCGGCATTATCAGCATTTTGTTACAGTTGAGAAAACTGGGCTCAGCAATTTGCCTATAGCCACAGCCATTTGGTCCCAGGGGCTAGGCTTGAAGTAATGGAACCAGGATTCAAGCCCAGCCCCCGGGGACCAAATGATAGTGTAATCACAATTCATGCCTTCGGCACAGAGCCACGGCCCTCAGTGGGCTGGTACTCTGGACAGAGCAGACAGTGGGTGCAGAGGGAAGGCTGTATGTCATTTCCAGGGCTCGCCAGGAGGCCCCAGGTAGGCATGGAAAGAAGGCAGAGTATAACGCAAACTCTGGAGGTTGCAGAGCAGGGAAGGCTCCCAAAAGAAATGAGGCCATGCTGAGGCCTGAGTAAAAGTCAGCCAGGCAAAAAGGGGACACCGAGGGCTCTGTGGATCTTTCAGGACAAGGAAGGAAGTGGCAGGAGGAGTGGTGGAGGGCCAATCAGGGAGGCGAATGAAGGAAGAGGCACTTTCCATGGCATTTTATCATCACAGTAGCAGCCTTAGAAAAAAGAATTTTAATCTTTGTTCTATAAATGAGAAAACTAAGGCTTAGGAAGGCTGAGTAATGTGCCCAAGGTCCTCCCACTTGTCAGCAGTAAAGCCGAAGATAGAGCTCTGCCTGTGGAACCACAGAGCCGGCGTTTTTCAGGACCATAGCTGGGACCTTTTTCAGGACCAAACACGTACTAGAAATGTACTTCCTGTTTGAGAGCCAGGCAGGCTGTTGTTCACCTGCAGACACCTGCTCCCAACAGAGGCCACCATGGGATAAGGTAAGCCAGTTCTCAGAGAGAAAAGCAGGGGAGGGCACATGAGGTTGTCCAGACAGCAGGAGGCCAGCCCATGGGGATCTGGGGGCCTGACCTGTGCTGTCACACAGCAGACACTCAGTGAATAAGACCTTCTTTCTCCTGTACATCCTGGCCACCTCTAATGGACCTTTGAACAGGCTCTCAGGAGGCCAAGGGGAGCTTCTCCAGGTCCTGGGACAGAAGATCTGTCCTGATCCTCCCCTGAAGCCTGTACACACACTAGTACAGAAATGCACAGGTCCCGTGTGGCCTCGGGGCTGCAAGGCAAGCCTGCTCCATTGGCCCCTGGCGACTCGGGAAGAGGGAAGCTGCTAGCTGGGCCCCCACAGCACACAGACCCGCAAGCCCTAGGCCCAGGGGCAGGCCCACCTGGCTCAGGGCCCACATTCCTGGCTCCTGCTCTGGAGCCCAGGAGCTCATTAGAGCCTCAGGCTGATCACGGGGAAGGGCTGAGAGTCAGAGGCCATTGTGGCCCTGGGTAGGAAGAAGAGATAGAGGACTCAGCTGGGGGCAACACCTCTGCTTTCTGTAAAACCCAGGCTGGTGCAGAGCTGCCATGTCACCACTCACTCACTGCTCCCCAAGGCCCTCAGGATAAATAAGACTCTAGGCATGACCTGGCTTTGAGAGCATTTGCCAGCCTCCTCTCCTCCATCCCCACGGACCTTCCCACATTTGGTCCTTTGCACATGCTATTTCACTGCCTGGAATGTCTGCGATTCATAGGTGTGTGTGACTCAGTCATTTCCACCTGGAGTCGGGGAGTGAGTCTGCAAGAGAGGGGAGTCTCAGTAGGCACATCGGAGGGACCGGGCCTGGCAGTCAGGGAAAGTTTCTCAGCTGGTTTTTGAAACCTAAGTAGAAAGTTTCTAGGAGAAAGTCTGGGGAGGGCGTTGCACGGAGAAGCATATGGATGGGAGAACATGGGGACTGGCAGGGTGAGCTCCCCAAAGAAGTTATCCCTGGCTTTGAGAGCATGGGGTGGAGGGGCGGCGGGTAGAAGTAGAAACTCTTACCTGCTGAAGAATCACCATGGTCCCTAGTCAGATGCTCCTGCTGTCTGTCTGGCTGGACACAGTTCTGCAGGGAGAGAGGCCATGTCATGCTCTCTAGGAGGCCAGTCCTGGCAGCTTTGAGTCTGGCTAGGGGTCACCTGGGGTCCTCGCAAAGCCCCAGCCCCTCCTCCCTGGAGGGAACCCTCCCTGGCTTCTCTCCCTCTGGCCAGAGCTCAGCCCACGTGACCTAAGCCTCGCCCACAGTCACCCGCTTCACTGCCCAAAGCAGCTGAGTTCTTCTCTCTGCCACTGTCATTCAGAGATCCCAAAGGGCGCCTAGAAATTAGGAAATCAAGCTTCACCCCAGACATACAGGCCAAGGGGCTCAGAGAGGGACTGAGACATGCCCTCGGTCACATAGCAAGGTGAGGCAAATTTGCGACTAAGTCTCCAGCCTCCCAACTCAGGGCCACCCCGTGGATGACAGGGGTGGATGACAGGGGTGGCCTAGCCCAAGGAGAAGGTCATGGGCTGAGCATGACCTACTCAGGGCACACCCTGCCTGAAACCCTTCTAGAGGACTCACCGCCCTCAGGATGGAGGACCTCAGCACCCCAGCCTGCCCCAGCACAATCTGGCCCCTACTGATACCTCAGTTGCTTTCTCTCTCTCCTTTCTTCCTTCCCTACCCTTGCACTTGACCATACCCACTCACTATTCCTAAAACACGCCAGCTCTTTTCATACTCCTGGCCTTTGCATACATTCCAGGGCCCTCCTACCTGGAATCTTGACAGTAAATTCCCTCCTGTGGTTCATGGCTCAGCGCAGGTACTACCTCCTCTAGGAAGCCTTTCCTGACTACTCCCAAGCTGCCAGGAGCCTCTGTGTTTCCCTTCAGCCCCTCCTGACTATAAGTGTAATGTTGTCTGGGTCAGGGTCTTTCCCAGCTCTGCCCTCAAAGTTGGGGAGTTAATCCAGGACCAGGTGGAATAGTTCTGAGCCATTACAGGTCAGCAGCCTCTCCCAGCACAGGGCTGGGCTCAGACATTGACTCAGGAAGGATTTGTGGGACTGTGGCCTTCATAGGAAGCCCCAGACCACAGGCCCTGGCATGAGCCCCCTCTGACTCCTGACCTGTCTCCCAGGATGGGCATCAATTTTTCACAAGGGCCCATTCAGAGGCGCTGGGGCATTTGATCTTCTGCCCACGACACTGCCTGACACCTGAGCCCTAACCCTGCCCTGGAGCTCTGGGATACAGCAAGCACACTGCTCTTCCCAAGACCTGCACCCATCTGGGTGCTTGGCTAGGAAGTGAATTCAGCAAAGGCCAGCAAGCGGCTGCCATGAGGCACTATGTCTGAAGACGGTGCCCGGTCCTTGGTGCCTGCATCCAATGCCAGCATGAACCACGAGGGCCAGAGAGGAGCCCAGGGCTCCATTAAAGATTCGGGGCTCTGGAGGATGCAGGAAGATGGTGAGGGCACAGATTTTAAGGGCCACACATTAGGGAAACTATGAGATATACATTTTATTTCAAAAAATGAGAACCGCAATTGAAGCAGTATCAAAAATACACTACTGGGACTTGATCAAACTAAAAAGCTTCTGCACTGCTAAGAACACTGTAAATGTAGCAGGCAGACAGCCCTCAGAATGAGAAAATATTTGCCGGTTATGCCTCAGACAAAGGTTTAATAACCAAAATACACAGAGAACTTAAGCGTATTGGCAACAAAAGGGTAAGTGATCCCATCTCAGGGTGGGAAAAGGACTTGAAGAGAAACTTCTCCAAAGCTTTTTTTGATATTAAAGAAGAACAAAGCTGAAAGATTTACACAAATATCTATACTTATTACAAAGCTTTGGTAATTAAGATAGTGTGGTAATTCAAACAAAGAAAAGAATAATAGAACAATGAGAATTTAGAAATAAATAGACTCAATTATGTCAAAGAAGGCACTGTCATGCAGCTGGAGAAACACTTTTCAGTAAATGATACTGGCCCAATAGGCTATTCAATATGGGAAACATAAGACTTGACTCCTACCTCACATCATCGATCTAGATTAATTATAGAAGTAAATATAAAAAGTAAAACAACATTTTATTTAATTATTTATTTATTTTTGAGACAGAGTCTCAAGCTATTGCCCTAGGTAAAGTACTGTGGCATCGCAGCTCACAGCAATCTGGCCCTAGGTACAGTGCTGTGGCATCACAGCTCACAGCAACCTCCAACTCCTAGGCTTAAGCAATTCTCTTGCCTCAGCCTCCCGAGTAGCTGGGACTACAGGAGCCTACCACAATGCCCAGCTATTTTTTGGTTGTAGTTGTCGTCATTTGGCAAACCTGGGCTGGATTTAAACCCGCCAGCTCTAGCGTATGTGGCTGGCACCTTAGCCACTTGAGCTACAGGAGCCAACCATTAAACAATATTTTAAAGGAAAACATTGAACTAACTTGTGATTTTGGTATAAACAAAAATATTTTTAAATAGGATAATAAAGCGCTCTCCGCTCCAAAAAGAAAATTATTGATAATTTGGAGTCGATTAAAAGAAAGATCTTCTGTTATCAAAACATAACTGAAAGACTAAAAAATAAAGGATAGATATAAGAAGATAGTTCAAAGTACACACGCTGTAAAAAGCTGAAATCCAGAATATATTGAATACTCCTATGTACAAATAATGTGAAAAAATCAGGCAACATATGAGAAAAAAGGGCAAAAATATACAAGGAAAATTATAAAAATGGCCAATAAATTTGTGGAAAGGTGTTCAATATCATTAGTCATCAGAGGAATAGATGATTAAATCTGCCATATTCCTACCCACCAGCACAATAAAATGAAAAGGGCAGAAAATACCAATGTATAGACACAGGACAACTGCATGTTCATACATTGCACATGGGTATAAATTGCACAGCCCTGGGCGGCACCTGTGGCTCAGTGAGTAGGGCGCCAGCCCCATGTACTGAAGGTGGCAGGTTCAAACCTAGCCCTGGCCAAACTGCAACAAAAATATAGCTAGGCGTTGTGGCGAGCACCTGTAGTCCCAGCTACTTGGGAGGCTGAGGCAAAAGAATCACCTAAGCCCTCGAGTTGGAGGTTGCTGTGAGCTGTATGATGCCACCGCACTCTACCAAGGGCCGTAAAGTGAGACTTTGTCTCTAAAAGAAAAAAAAAATTGCACAGCCCAGTGGATAACTGCTTGGTAGTATTCAATTATATCTGAACATACTCTGTGACCCAGCAATTTCTTCTAGGATTATACACAAAAAAGTGTGTGTGTGTATATATATATACATATTTATATTATATCATATTTATATATGATATATAATAATAATTTTAATATATTCTATATAATACATGCAATATATAATATATATTTATATATTATATATATAATCACTAAAAGATGTGTATAAGAATGTTCATACAAACATTTTTGGTAATAGATACAAAATGGAAACAATTGAATGTTAAGTGCCATTAGTTGGGTATCATTCTATAATGAAATGCATATACTAGATAAAAATTAAATGGATGAATAAATATCACAATATGTTAGACACAGAACAATTTGTACTTCTGATTCCATTCATAGAAGGCTAAAAGATAAGTGTATCCCTGTGGTTAAAATGGGAATAATGGTTATTTTTAGGAAGAAGAGGGGACATGGTGAGTATCAGCTGAGTTCTAGTTGAGCATCAACATGGTTCCAGTTTCATTATCCACGTGATGCGTATAGACAACATTTCATCAATCTATATGTTTTGTATTTATTTACTCTTCTGTATTTATAAATGTTAATTTTAAAAATCATATGCACTCCATGTGAATAATTTTCTATCCAGCCATTCTCATCTATTTATTTGTTAAACTATACATATGCCTCCTTAGCTATCAGGCAGTGTTCTAGTTGATATAGTTAACAGTCAATGTGTAAAATGTTCATTAAATAATCAAGGGAAAATTAAATGAAGAAAATGAAATTAAAATTTTAGAAGTTTTAATTTTAAAATTGCATAAACTAAATAAGGAAGAAGAAAACTATACCTGCAATAAATGGTAGGAAGATAAGGTTCACAGTGCTGTCAGTTTATAAAAGAAGGAATTTGTGTAGGAATATCAGGAAGAGCTAACTGCTTTATGCAAATGAAAAAGTACAATTTGACAAATGAGGACATGACAGTATGTTGAATGGGCAAGCAGTGTTCTAGACCCAGAAAATAGCATCCTTAAACATTCAGTGCTGGGGAGAGAGGTATGAAGGGGATCATGGTGCATTGTGTCATATGGACACATTGGCCCATAAGTCAGGGCCAGACTGTGGGAAGTTTGCTTAATAATTTTGGTCTTAACCCTGAGAGCAATATGTAGCAAGTGAAGATATTGTAAAAGTGAGGGTTCTATTTATTTCCAATAAATTCCTCTATTATTCTGAATGAGAGAGGGCTAAGCGCAGAAGGGCTAAGCTCTGATAGAAGATTATTGCCACAGAACAGGATTCATACATTCATTGGTTAAAATAGGGTGGTAGAGGTAGAAATAGAGAGAAATGAAAGGATTTGAATTCTCTTGGAAAGGTATCATTGCCAGGATTTACTGATATATTAGATGTAAGGGGTGAGTTTGACTGAGGTGCCAAAGATAAATCCCAGATTTCTGACTAGTAGATGTAAAAATCTGTGGATTTAATATACTGGGAGAGAGAACATTAAAATACGACCTACCTTCAAGGAAACAATCATTAATTTCCTCAGAGATGTGTTTAGTTCAATATGCCTTTCAGACATAAAAGCAGAGATGTCTAGAGGTCAATTGTTTAGGAATTTGGAACTCAGATAAATCCTCCAACAACAATAATAAAATCTAATATAATTCAGTGCATTTTACTTGCATAGCACTGTTCTTAATGCTTTACCTATCAGAATTCATTTATTCTGTGCCAGAACCCAATGTTGCTGATATGACTTTATCTTCATTTTCCAGATGCAGGAATGGAGGTAGAGAAGTTATAATACCTAACCTGCACACTGCCAGTACCTATAGGTATTCAAACACATGTTGTCTTGTTATGGAGGTTGTGCCTTGAATCACTAATTTGGTGTGTGTCTCAATCCCTCCAAAGCAGAAAATTCAAATCCAGACCCACCATAACATCATAAAAATCATCTTAAATTTGATATATGGACCTCTGTCCCTCAAACTATTCCATTCTCTGCACCTGCAAGTTTGTGCACCTTTGTCTCTCAGTTCTCCTTGGAAGAATGGTTTCACTTTCATGGGCTGTCCTCATTCTTTGCATAATCCATCATCCTGGTTCTGTATTTGTTTCCTCAATACAGAATGAATTCGTATCTTAAATTCACTGCCAGTTCTTCCTCCTGCCCCACCTTGGGTGTGGGGGTTATTTGCTTATTTTGAATGTTCCACTTTGAATACTTCCAATTCATCATTTCATGAGATTTGAAGACATTAAAACAATTTCTGATCTAGTTTGAACCATCTTAATGCTTTAAGATTCCTTGATGGAGGTATTTAAAATTGTGCCCTAGAGCCATTATTCTGCATGACTCTAATCTTAATGTTTTGTTTGAATTTCACAAAAAATATGAAGAAGTTAACACTTATACTCCTATGATGGATTAAAGATTTATTCTACCCATAAATGCATTAACGTACACAGATATGATTTAATTAAAAAAAATAAAAATCATACCTGCTTGACATAATGGCTCACACTTGTACTCCTAGCATTTTAGGAGGCTGAGACAGGAGGTTCACTTTAGGCCAAGAATTTAAGACCAAACTGAACAACACAGTGAGACAAAAAATAGAAAATCTCTGCAAAAAAATAAAGAAATCAGCTAGGCATTGTGGTGCACACTTGTAGTCCCAGCTACTCACCAGAAGGATCACTTGAGCCAAGGAGTTTGAGGTTGCAGTGAGCTATGATGCCATGACACTCTAACCTAAATGACAGAAAGAGACCATGCTCCCCAAAACTTAAAATGAAAAATAAAATTGTACCTAATTACAACTGGCAATTTTCTTATAATTTTAGTATCTATTTCATTTTATATAGATGCTCATTATCCTTTCCTCATGTTCATTCACTACTTGGAGCTTTACAAGAATAAAAGTTTGTTGGTCAGGCACAGTGGCTCACGTCTATAATCCTAGCACTGTGGGAGGCCAAGGCAGGAAGATGGCTTAAGGTCAGGAGTTTGAGACCAGCCTGAGCAAGAGAAAAACCCTGTTTCTACTAAATATAGAAAAATTAGTCACATGTTGTGGCATGCACCTGTAGTTCCAGCTTCTTAGGAGACTGAGGGAAGAGGATTATTTGAGCCCAAGAGTTTCAGGTTGAAGCAAGCTAAGATGATACCACTGGATTCTACCCAGGGTCACAGAGTAATATTCTGAGTTAAAAATAAAATAAAATAATAAATAAAAAGAAAGAAAGAAAATGTTTAAAAATATGTAAAGTCATCAATGTAGCAGATTACTATAATGGTTATGATAGGTATCCATATAATTTCTCAAAATTTCAATTCTACACAATGCCTGAGATATATATATAGATCATTTTTTCTTAATGCTTTCTTTGTGAAGTAGTTGGTGAGGCAGAGCACATCAAACTACCCATTTCGATGAAGAAGAGACATAATGTATTTACATTATCAAGAGATCCGAAGAAAGACTCAAACCAACAGAAAGGGTGAAAACGGAAACCAGAACCTCTTGAATCTTTCAATGGCCATTCAATTCCCAGTTCATCTTTTACATCTGAATCTCCTGGACTAACCTAGAAAGGAAAATTTGATCAAAGACTTCACCACTCATTGTTGTATTAGTCTTAGTTTCCCCAGGGGCAGACCTTCAGACACACATTTGCATGCAAATCATTTAATTTTAAGTTCCAGAAATACATGGGTAGGAGAGCAAGGAAGTGACTCAAGGAATAGAAGGCAGTGAATTAAAGACATTCTATTATGCAATCTATCTTGGTAGTCACTGCAGCTTCACCGACAGACTCTCCCCTTTCGCCAAGAGGCGAAGCACAGGGGGTGTTTATGTGCCCACTCATAGTCCTCTTAGTCAGTGGTTCTTGACGTTCCCACGGACATTAGTTTCCTAGCACTTCCTGTCTGCCACTCACATAGGCAGATTTGCCTTCACATTTCCTGAAGGGATGGACATTCCATGCAGTGATGCAGACACTGGCAACTATGAACCACCTGAGGCATACTACGGAATCCTTGAGATATAATCTGGTCATTAGCAACAGAGATAATATCTCTAGAGTTACCAAAAGTTCTCTTAATAGTTTCAAGTCCTGTTTGAATAATTAAAAATATATCTCAAGTGCTGAATCCCAGCACTGTTACATGCTATTTGACCTTTGCCCAGACTCATTATTGAGTCCTAGAAGTAAACATTCTGCTTAGGTTCTACTTTGCAAAAGCAAATATATTTTGAAAAATATTCTAGAACACTAAAAAATAAATAAATATAGTAAAACACTCACTAAAGGTTTTAAAGGAATGTGTGGGCTGAGGACTGCAAAAGAGGTGCCTACATTTACAAAGTATAGCCTACTAATATACAATGGATTGCTTCCATTTATTCTTTCAACAAATTGATGATTAGTAAGACAAATCAGCAGGTACAAGTATGAACATATTATGAAAGGACATAGCAGGGATGATACAAAATGAACAACTTTTTTACTCATGTTTTTATAACGTCATGTTGATGTACGAACTTGAATATCAGACCCACCCCTCAGGTTTAAAAATGAACAACTTTTTTAGTCATGTTTTTATAATGTCACGTTGATGTACCAACCTGAATATCAGACTCACCCGTCATGTTTATAACTGATGAGCACAGGACTTTAATAAGTTACCAAATTTTAAGAAATAGCTTTTTTATCTCTACTATGTCTCTTTCCTCATTTACTAATTCCATTTCTGCTTTGGAGGAAATTCATAACTGAATGGGAATTTTTTTTTTTTTTTTTTTTTTTTGAGGGAGAGCCTCAAGCTGTCATCCTGGGTATAGTGCTATGGCATCACAGCTCACAGCAACCTCCAACTCCTGGGCTCAAGCAAGTCTCCTGCCTCTGCCTCTCTGCCTCCCAAGTAGCTGGGACTACAGATGCCTGCCACAACGCCCGGCCATTTTTTGGTTGCAGCCGTCATTGTTGTTGGCGGGCCCCGGCTGGATTCAAACCCGCCAGCTCAGGTGTACATGGCTGGCGCCTTAGCCCGTTGAGCCACAGGCGCCAAGCCACTGAATGGGGATGTTAATCTGGAAATATCCCAGTGTACATTCACTGGTGACCTTTGCAGGTTTGGGTTTGAGGTGTCATGTCAGGAAAACAACATAGTCGCTGAGCACATTCACTTCTGACGCCAGATTCTTCTGTAGATACCAGCTGAGCATCCTATGATTACCTCAATGCTCACACTATTTACGTGGACAGTATCAGATCTCTGGTTAAGGGCTCAGTATCTCAGGACTGCTCCCCATTCCAGGTGCCGATCACCAGCCCCAAGCTGTGACCTGTGTTTCTGACAGTTCATAAATCAGAGTTCTCCCAGTCCCCACCATGAGTTTGGGTAATTTGCTAGAGTAGCTCACAGAACTCAGGGAAGAACTCAACTTATGTTTACCCCTTTTTATGAAGATGTTATAAAAGATGGAGATGAACAGCCAGATGGAAGAGATGGGTAAGGCAAGATGTGCAGGGAGGGTAAAGTAGTGGAGCTTCTATTTCTTCTCTAGTACACCAAACCCTGTTCTTTTAAGTTTTTATGGAGGTGTTATCATGTAATGATTAAGTCATTAGCTGTTTGTGATCAGCTCAGATTTCATCCTCTCCCAGAGTTTGGGGATTAATGTTGTTATTTCAGGAGTGTATCAGCAATGTCATAGCAGGTAAATCCCTGATAAAAGGATGGATTTGATGTCCTTCCCTCACTCACACACTGTCTCGCCAGGAGATGCAATCAGAAGGGCCTCACCAAATTCATCCTATTGATTTTGGACTTCCCAGCCCCCAGAACTAAACAGATAGACGTTAAACGTCTATTATTTTTCTATTATTTATTAATTGCCCTGTGTGTTGAATTCTGTTATAACAGTACAAAATGGACTAGGTTATTAGATACTCAGTTTGTAAAGTTTCCTTCCATTCTGCGGGTGACTTTTCAGCGCATTGATTATTTTATTTGCTGTGAAGGAGGGTTTAGTGAAATGAGTTTTTTCCTTTTGTCACCTGCACTTTCAGTGGCACAGGTATAAAACCACTATCAAGACCAATGTCACAAAGCTTTCCCCCTAGGCTTTCCATTCAGTGTCCCTAATCACCAGAGAAACACAAATCAAAACCACAATGACATATCACCTCACACCTGTTAGGAAGCCTACCATAAAAAAGGAACATGGTTCTTGACTCTAATCCTCCCACTCTGGCAGGCCAAGTTGGGAGGATATTTTGAGGCCAGAGCTTGAGACTAACTTGAAGCCAGGAGTTTGAGACCAGCCTGAGCAACTGGCAGATCACATCTCTACTAAAAAATATAAAAACTACCTGGCCACAGTGATGTGCACCTATAGTCCCAGCAGGCTGAGATAGAAGAATCACTGGAACCAAGGAGTTGGAGGTTGCAGTGAGCTACAATGACACCACTGCACTCTACCCAGAGTGATAGAACAAGAACTTCTCTCTAGGAAAATAAAATGAAATAAACAGGAATAAAAACAGACAAGAGTTGGGAAGAATGAAAAGAAATTGGGAGTTTTTACACTGTTGGTGGAAATGCAAAATGGGCATCAGCTATGAAACCTATTAATAATTTGGAAAGTCCTCAAAAAATTAAAAATATAACTACCATAGAATCCCATAATCTTCCTCCTTGGTATTCATTCAAAAGATTTTCAGTGCACTCTCATTTACAGAATTGTTCACAATAGCTAAGATGTGGAAACAATCTGCCAGATGAATGAATTAAAATAATGTGATAGATGAACATATGGAATATTATATAGGTTGAAAAAGTATAGAAATCTTATAACATTGACACCATGGATGAATCTTTAGGATATTATGCCAAGTGAAATAGTTTAGTCACAGAGGGAAAACACTGAATGATTACATGTATATGAAGTCATCTAGAATAGTCTCACCCATAGAAGAAAACAATAGAATGGTGGTTACAGGAGCTGAGGAATATGGAGTTACTAAGCAATGGGTATAAAATGTAAGTTATACAAGTGATGGCAGCCACTGCTGTACTAAATAACTAGTACATACAGGACACTGCTAGACAGGCCCTGGCAGGCCAGATAAGATTTGTGTGCTGCCATCTGGAATTGTTTATTCACATCTAAGTTCTTCTGTTATAGATAAAGTTAGGAGACTGGGTGCTCCAAGTACTCTAGTGCCAGTTAAGGACCCAGTGCTCAAAGTGCACTTCATAATACACTTAGTAATGCACTTAGTAAAACATTGACTAAGTATAAATTTCATCTAGGGCAATGATTTTCAACAGGTGTGCTGAGGAACACTGTGTGCCATGAGAGGATCTTAGGTGTGCCTCGAAAATTTTTAAAGATCATTAATTAAATTATTTTTGAAAGGAATTCAAAGCAAAGTAAGTATATTATTTTTCCTAACCCTCTCCCTTTTAAAATCAACTTAATTTAAGTATGGAAAGGAAGTTTAATAATAGTTTTAAGCATGCTGTGAGATTAAACAAAATAGTTGAATAAACACTGGCCTAAAAAGAATATTATGGTGATTAATAATATTACTAATACTTAAGAAAGAAAAAAATATATTTTAACCTTGTAACTTAGAAGAGGGAATCTGTTTAACGTCTATTATCTTACTGTGTAAAGTATAAAAGTAACAAAAGAAAACAGGAGATGAGAACATCTCTTTAAGGAGATATCCTCGCTGTTTTCTGGAATTGCTGGCTTTTCTGTAAATAAAAGTGAAATTGTTGATCTTTCATCCATTTTTCTGTTGATTTGCTTGGGTGACAGGTAGATGGGCTCACTGGTCCAGCAACACAAGTTGAATATGTTCTAGAGATCTGTTGCACAGCGTTGTTCCTGGAAGTAACAATACCATATTATACATTTAAAATCCGTTCATTGGGTAGCTCTCATGCTAACTGTTCTTACAACACATACACAAAAAATCTATCCCTTGGTTTACTCAAATATTCACTCCAATTATAGATTCTTCAGAAACAAAAAGCCCATGAAGTCATTCACAAGATCATTTTTCATAAAAAATAAATACCTTTCACGTTACATGATACAGTAAGTGGTGTTCATTTCCAGCTAATGTCTCTGCTTTGCATCTCTGGACTGTGCTGAAAACTCTGGGTAGTATCTTCAGAAGGCAGCAGCTGTCTCTCATTTTCTCAGGGATTTGCCTCCCTTAGGATTTGCTGCATAATGGCTGCCATTTTGGATTAGATCCCAGAGGCACTGGTTCAGTTATCAAAGATGTGCCTCTGTTAGGAAAAGGAAATACCCCAATTTAACTTTGTATCTTGCATTGACAATAGCTGAAGCAGAACTTCTTTCTGATTCAAACTGAAGTCCATTAGCCACTCATTTCAACTTGACTTGACTCTTTCAAATTTCTGTATTAATGTGAAACACATTTCTGAAAGTTACTGATATTCTGTTCATGTCTTGAATTCTATATAAGGTTTTGAAAGCTTTAAACTGCTATGAAGCACTGCTTCTCCTTGGGTACACATCTGAAAGGCAAGCAGGGGTCAGAGGAATGGATTTCATGGGTTCGTCTCTGCAGGATTTCAAGGGAAATTCCTCTTGCAAGTATCTGAAAAGTTACTTGGATGTTTTAGCCAGAATGTAATCAATGCACATGACATAAAATGATAGTCAAAGTTTCTGTAATATCCTGATGAGAAAAATATGATATAGTCCTACTTTTTTTCTATATAGAAGCATTACACAAAGGTTGTATTATATATCTGGTATTATGAATAAGAGGGGAATTTTGAATAGAATTTTTTAAGGGCTGTGCAGCGTTTTACCTGAGTGTTCCACTGGCATGGTGCACTCAAGTTCAAAATGGAATTAAAAACCCTCATTGTTGACATACTATTAATTACTTCTAAAGATTAAGCAATATATGTGTGCATCTATATGTCTATTTAAGATGTCAACAACCTTCCAATTATCCAATCTGAGAATGCCTTTTACTCCTTTCTCTTTCCTTTTTTTTATTTTTAATCTTCTTTCTTATAATGCATATGTGAAATTTGCTAGGTATAGAATATAAATGTCTTAACATAATAACTAAGAAAATGCCATGAAGGCTACATTAACCAGTTTGATGAAAACATTTCAAATTGTATATAAAACCAGCACATTGTACCTCATGATTGCATTAATGTACACAGCTATTATTTAATAAAAATAATAATAAATAAATAAATAAAACTAAAAACAAAATAGTGCATATGCTCTGTTATTCAGAGTTCAAACTGCTCCAAACGTGCTTTGACTGAAAGAAGGGAAAGGGAGAGGGAGGGAAGGGAAGAGTGGAAGATGAGTGGAGAGAGAGTAATCGGTGGGACCACACCTACAGTACATCTTACAAGAGTACGTGTGAAGTTTACTAAGTGTAGAATATAAATGTCTTAACACAATAACAAGGAAAATGCTGCTAAGGCTAGGTTAACCGGTTTGATGAAATATTTCAAATTGTATATAAAACCAACACTAAACAGTGGAACCTGGGACACCTGGGGACAATTCAGGACCTCCTGGAGCAAGAATGTGGAGTGGTCATTGAAGGTGTCGACACACCCTACCTGTACTTCGGCATGTGGAAGACCACCTTTCCTTGGCACACGGAGGACATGGACCTTTACAGCATCAACTACCTGCATTTTGGGGACCCCAAATCGTCGTAGTACGTGATGCCCCCAGAACATGGCCAGCGCCTGGAACGCCTGGCCCGGGTGCTTTTCCCGGGGCTGTGAAGCCTTCCTGAGGCACAAGGTGGCTCTCATCTCGCCCACCGTCCTCAAGGAGAACGGGATCCCCTTCAGCTGTGTGACTCAGGAGGCTGGGGAGTTCATGGTGACGTTTCCCTACGGCTACCATGCCGGCTTCAACCTCGGCTTCAACTGAGCCGAGGCCATCAACTTCGCCACCCTGCGGTGGATCGACTACGGTAAGGTGGCTTCGCAGTGCACCTGCGACGAGGCCAGGGTGGCCTTTTCCATGTTCGCCTTTGTGCACATCCTGCAACCTGAGCGCTATGACCTGTGGAAACGTGGACGGGACCGGCCAGTTTTGGACCACAGGGAGTTGGCCAGCCAGGAGCTGACCACCTGGAGTGGGGTCCAAGTGTCCAAAAAAGCCTCGCTGGGCCTAAGGCGCCTCCCACGCCTGGGCCTGCATTCCCCGTGGCCTACAGCCCCCAGGGGTCGTGGGCCCTGCCGGGCTCCAGTGCGTTCTGCTCCCCGGCGCCCATCTGTGGCCGGTACGACTGCTGCCCAGTGGGGGGCCACCACCATCCACAGTACCCAACAACCCAGCCCAACCCCACTGCCCACCCTGGGCCCATCCGCACAAGTTGTTCAGCCATCAAAGGGCAGAAATGGTCGCAGTCATCGTTCTCGGGAACTGGAGGGGGCTCAGGTGCCGACCCTCCAGGCACCTGCCAAAAGGCGCTTCTTGGTGGGTACAGCGTGCAGCTCTGAGGTCTAAGGCTCGGCCCCTGCCTGAGGATGCCGCTTTAAAAAACAGGCCTGCCCTTCTGAGCTCAGGACTGCAGAATCCCAAAGTTCCACGAGGCTGCCGGGCCCTCTCACCTAAGCCCAGGGATGGCTGTCATTCTGCCTTGCTCTGCTTCTCCGCTGTCCGGTAGGAGGCTTGCTGAGACTGGTCACTTTACACCTCAGAGCTCTGGACGGGTTTGCAGGACGCTGGTCGTGAATGAAAGAGTCCCTGTGGCGACTCCATTGGACGCTGCTGAATTCATGGTGGTTGTCGAGTTAGCCATGCTTTGTTTTTCCTCCCAGACCCCAGAAAGTCTTTGGACTCTGCGAACTTCTGGGTCTGTAGCTGAGGTTTCCTCCACAGGACACAAATGTGTCTCTGGGAACGAGGTCTTGCTCAGGTTGCCAGAACCTGACCAACCCCAGGCTGCCATCTATGAGCCAACTGTAGTGCAGCTAAATTTATGAAAAATATGGGATTCACTCCTCTTCAATTGCTCACCCTGTCTCTTTCCCTCCTTCTCTCCTCTTTCATGCAAAACTAAGTCTTTTGATAGGTTAGGTCCACACAACCCCAAAATAAACCTATAACTTTTTCCCAGTTATTTATGTATTTAATGTGTTGTCACTGTTACTTGTTTATGTATATATTAAAAGTAACCAAAATGTAAAGTATAACTTTATTTTCAATATTGTAGTTTCAAACATGAGGGGGATGGAGGGTATTCTGTATGCATT